>OMNW01002973.1:21322-54103 GCA_900303245.1 Selene dorsalis
GAAATGACTGATGCACACAAAACAGTTTTCATTCTTCACAGTGACTTGCATGCCATTTCACTGCTACAGTAACTATGAGTTTGATGCAAAAAAAAAAAAAAAGTCGTCAGTCAAATATTTAAAACTGAGAAATTCAAACTGCTCTTAACACTAGTGGTGAAGTTAAAGCTAAACAGAGGTGTGTGCTGTGTATAGGAATGGGATGGGGCTGAATGCTTATTGAAATTCACGAGGGCATGCAAAGTCTCACACTTACCACAAACAAGGTTTAGGATATGCAATTTGGGAGAAGTGGAGGATGGGAGATATTACAATAATTTGTGTAAATATTCAGCACTCAAAACTAACCCTCATTTAAGGAAATGCAAGCAAAATATGAACTATTAATAGCTCATGGCTCAAGAAGAATCCTGATACATGTTTTAAGTACTCTGCATTCATTTTGTGAGGCTCTAATGATCTCATTGGGACTTCAAGACCAGGAACTCCGCAGCAGTCCATTTCAATGAGCCATAGTGGCAATATATTCCTGCAGAGTGACGTGAGTCACTGAGAGCTGTCAGTTATTCACCGCACGCTGCACCTAATCAGCATGTGACAAAATCAAAATTCTGTTTGAGAGGAAAAGGTCACCCAAATACCATGAATGCATAATTTATGATATAGCTAGTCACTTGAAAATGAAGTACTCAGTAGTATTAAAAAATTCCACGACGGCACAAACAGGCTTTAGCTAAAGGATGTGTTGCTTGCAGCAGCTTAGGGACAGCACAAGGTCTCTGGAAAGCTGTTAATAATTGAAACTGTCCACCTCCACAACACTGCAGTATCATATTCCCCATGAATATTAAATGGATGAAATTGTCCTGACAAGGTGCGACCTCCTGCAACAGTGTCTACCTATTGAGTCAACCTTGCCAGACTGAATTATTGAATGCAGGCACGGCACAGAGTCAGGTGACTCTGTTGACATCTCTGGAGAGGGAATGACTTTGTCAGACATCGTAAAGAAAGTGCTCCTCATTGCTCAACGTTTCTGTGTTGGATGCAAGTTTTCGGCAGTAGAAAGTATCCACATCTATGTCAGAGCTGCACAATGAAATCTGTTTCTGCTCAGATATATCAACCACAGTGTGATGATAAAACAATCCAAAGCATCATCGCTGGTGACTCACCGTCTTGTAAATCCTCTGGCTTCTTGCGCTTCTCGTAAACAACGATGATGACGACCAGGATGATGATCTCGGCCAAAACCCCCAGGAGAGGCCATAGAGGGGCCAAGTGGCTGCGCACCCTCAGCACCGACTTCTCATCACGGCTGCTGATCAAATTGGTGGCATTGCAGTGGTACTCGCCTGGATCTAAACCAATGTCCAGGTTGATGATGTGGAGCTCAGTGTAGTTGTCTCTGCTGTTGATGAAGAAGCGTCCAGTTGAGTTGTCAATTTCCTGATGAGGGACAGAGACATGGTTGCTTTTATTGTTTTGTTGAGATCAACATATCATGCTGCTCCTCTACAAGTGTCAGATCCTTAAAAATGTCTCACATTGTATGATGTGAGAATCAATCGTCTTTTTTGATTATAAAGCAGGTCAAGGTTTTATATTTCTGCTGTGAAAGTATTAAAAGGCCTAGTCTATTGAGAAATGCTCACAGTCTGTATTTAGGAAGTGAGCTTTAAATGGGCCGTCTGGACTTGTGTAAATTTGTGATGCCACAATAAAGTTGTCACCACTCTCAGCTAGGCCCCAAGTCCAGCCCATCCGGACCCAAAGTCCAGACTTGGAGGATCTGCTTTCTGACTGTTGGTCTAAAATTTCTATTTTGATTAGATCACTCAGAAAACAGCCAATCAGAAGACACCATCAGTGCCTCCTCTCTTCTGACTGGTTCACCGACTTGTTGTGACCGGAGAGAGAAGACTGAGACAGATGTGATACTACACTGAGATTGTTTTTGGTATTTAAAACGTGTAGAAGTGTAAAATAAGACATTTAAGTTTTACCTTTCCAACTTTATTCAATTGCAATGCTGATTTGTTTTGGTCTTAATTTCCTCATGTAAATCACTTTGTAATTTTCTATTGAAAGGTGTTATCTAAATGAAGTTTATCATCGTTATTATTATGAAGTGATGATGATGAATTTTACTTTCAGTCAGAAAAGGAATTTGCTTTGTGCACGTTAATATTCACAGTAACTCAGCATAAGTACCTTATTGCAAACTGTGTATACTACAACGACACTGTCATGCAGCCATGGAAAATGTTACCTAAGTGGATGATCAATAG
Source organism: Selene dorsalis (assembly GCA_900303245.1). Lineage (NCBI taxonomy): Eukaryota > Metazoa > Chordata > Actinopteri > Carangiformes > Carangidae > Selene > Selene dorsalis. Next base: position 23,614 of record OMNW01002973.1, read on the forward strand.
TTCCACAGTTACCAGTTACATATCTAACTTGTCTAAATGACAGCATTTGTGGATTTTGCAAATGAACACTCATGGATATGTATGGATATTAATATTGAGATGATATATTTGTGTCACTAACCCTGAAAACGCCGTTCTCAAACTTCCTCCAGGTCCAGACAGGATGTGGGTAGCCCACAGACTTACAGTAAAGTATGGCACGCTGACCCTCGTTCTTATTCTCACTGCGCTTGTGGCCTGTGATCTCAGGAGCAGCTAAAACAAAGAAAATATTAGTTAGTTAGTTAGTTTGTTAGTTAGGTTTATTGCCCCTTTTGAGAAATTCATGTTCACAGGTTGTCAGATATTCTCTGTTAAAAAAAAAAAATCCAACAAACTCAAAACATAATTCAAGTGTTCCAGGTCTACTGTGAGTACACTCATTAGAAAATGTATTTGAAGTCATGAGAGCTGCAAGAAACAATAAATGTTTTTTTTTTCGCTTTTTATCTACTGTTATTTATTTGTCATCCACCTTTTTATTATGTTTATAAAATCATTACTTCACTTTTTCAGTTTGTTTATTATCAGGTAGATACATATTGTAGAAACCTGACTAATGTCTACGTGAGCTGAAGTAAGATCTGAACAAAAAAAAAAAACAAATTAAATTGAAAACATTTCACTGAGTCTATAATTTGATAAAAAGTAACATGAAGCTGTCAGACTTTCTGTGAGTTCTGTAGATTATACTATTAATCTGCCGGCTTGTCTGTCTCTTTTTTTTTCCCCCGGCTGGATGAAGAGAAATTCCTCATAACATAAAAGCACACTGTCCTAAAATCCAATTTGCCACTATAGCGGTGCATGTGTGTGACAGCAGAAAAGGCTGACCAGATTTTACTGTTGAGACATAATCCCTCACCATCGGACAAACAAGACACCATCTGCTGCCACTGAGCAGGGCATTGGTTTAGATGGAGGTGTCAAGGGCGCCGGCTGCCCCTGAGCAGCCAACAGAGCCGCTTGAAATCACAGGTCCTCACATGACAGGGCTGCTGGTGCTCAAGGCCACCATGGCCATTTTGATTGGTGACATCTCTAGTGTGGCCTTGAAACTTACAAAGACGCCTGTAGCTCACAAATCAACACCTACATTTGATTTCGATGGTGGCGTTGGCTGGAGGAGACATCTCAAAGGTGTAGACACACATGTACACTCCAGCGTCGTCTCCCCTTGGTTTTTTCAGCCTGCAGAGAACAGAAACACCTCGCATGAACCCACACCGGGCTGCTAAGCGCTGTGTTTAGCGCACACGGACACGCACGAGTCGCATACCTGTATTCAGTGTTCTTATTTGTGCTGCGTGTCTCTTCGATCTCCTCCCCGTTTTTCATCCAGTAGCTCTCGTCGTGTGCAGTTTGGGCGCTGGTCAGGTTGCACTGCAGCGTGAGAGCATCACCTTCCACGGGAAGAGTGGTGTGTTCAGAGGCAGTGATCCACGGCTCTGCAAAAGAGACTCAGATCAGCTACGAAAGAGGCGACTGCTTGCTGCCACCCGTGGGTGAGGGCGAGTTGGAAGATGTGAACAACAGTGCACAAAAAGGGTTCAGACAGACAACACAGCCAACCACGCCACATACAATATCCAAACAGGAATAGAGATTCAAAGTGGGAGGAATCCAGCAGTCCTGAAATAGAAATCCATTCATTTTCTGCATCGGATGAGACAGAAACTCTCTCGGCTGAATAATCCGTAAACAGATGACCAACTGTGTTTGCAAATATTTGGATCTACGATAAAAATCGAATGCAATACAAACATGTATAAGTTGTGAAGTCAACTACACCTCAGCTTTTCAATGTGATTTCCTTTTACATGTGTGAGCAGAAGCTAAAAATGACACTTTCACTAAAATGTTTCAGCTCAATTGCAGACCAGGCCTGGAAAGAGTTTGGAAACAATGTGGTCCCAGCTAGAAGGATTAAAAAAAAAAGTTATTAAAGCTGATGGCCATAATGTAAACCTCCAGTGCTGTTTTCCCATGTTTTCCTATTCCTGCTGAGGCCGATATCATAGAGAATTAAATTGTGGCACTAAGCCTGATTCAGCTTTTACAAAAGAGGAACTTGTGTTAAGAGACAGTAGAGCTGATTCTATGTCAAGGTCCGTCCAGTGGTTTCCTATTATTATATGAACCTAACTGTAAGCAGCCCTGGAGCAACTGCTTAAAAAAAAAAAAAGCTTCAATAATTACATGTATTTCTATCTGATTGAAATGCCACCTGAGAGCAACCATTGCTTGGATTAGCTTTTAAGCAATGATGACCTTCACTGGACCGTTTGTTTTCTGCTTAATCCTGATTATCTATGTTCTACACTCCCATCAATTTCCCAGCCTGACTTTTCACAGCGTGAAACAGGGGTTTTGGCCATCACATCACATATAAAGTACAGCTCAATCACTTTTCATCAGGTCATCAAGTCTCTTTTCAGATATCAAACCTAGTGGCTGGTAAACGCTGTGCAATACTGACTACATAAAAATCTCTGAATAAGCTGAATTGCAAGAATTGATCAATTAAACTTAAATCAGGACTTCCGAGCAAATGATCACAACTTTTGGTACTTTATGCTGCATCAACATTATGGTCTGTAACTATATACCGTAAGATTCTGGTGCAAGATAGTCACAAGAATTTTACTTTTTTTGTACAAACACTAAATATTGGAAAGCTTTGTGTGTGTAAATGCAGTGACATCTGCACAGAGCAACATTTAAAAACATAAAACACACATACAGACGCAACAAAACTGGTGATCGTAAGAGAAACTGAAATTGAAAACGAACTTGATGAAACGATGAGAGCTGAAGGGAGAGAAATATGGAGTACAGAGGAAATGGAGGAAAACTGGTCTCTACAGGCTGAAGGGTGCACTGAACTAAAATGAGCACAATGTGAAACGCTACTCAACTCTGCTCGGAAAAGATAACATGAGGACAGGAGTTGATGTTTTTCTTCATTTTCCAGGTCTGTAGGGGAGGATAATGGCAGGTACAGAGGAAGCTACGGTCCCTCTGGGGAGGATGAGGGAGGCAGAACCACACAGGAGCTGGTAAATCTGGCTGCTAACTAGGGAGGAGGAGTTTCCTCTAGACTGACCACTCACTCTGCAGCACCGTTATAGTGGCCTGAGCACGGATCCAGGTGGTGGCTGGATTTTGGTGCAGGTCGTTTCGTCGGGGGTCGTTGCTGGCTCTGCACTCGTAGGTCCCAGCATCGTCCAGCGTGAGACGAGACACGCCCAACACGCTCACGGCATTGGTGCCGTAGGCCGTGCCGATGGACACGCGCCGCTTACGGGCGCCGTCCCACAGCTGCCTGAAGGAATCGGCTCGGTTGATCTCAGAGTACCACCACTGGATCTCTGGGGTGGGGTTTCCCACCACATCACAGTACAGCTCAAAGGTGTCGCCCGTGAGCTTAGTCTCAGAGAGGGGTGACTTCACAAAGCCAGCTGGTGGAGGTGGTGGAGGAGTTTACCAGAAAAACAGGAAAGCAGGTGTAGGATGAGAAGGCAAGAAAACAACAGGGTAAATCAAAGGGAACCAGAAAAGGAAAGAAAAAAAAAGATCATGTGAAATAATAAAAGACACACAAGTGACACAGTTAAAAACAGAAAAATGAAGATTATCTAAAAGTTGCAATGGATGATAATTTTGTGTCTGGATTAATCACTTTGGATAGACTGGCGACCTGTCCAGGGTGTACCCCACCTCCCTCCCAACATCAGCTGAGATAGGGTCCAACTCACCCTAGTGACGCTAGTGAGGATAAGTGGTACAGAAGATGAATGAATGAATGATTAATCACTTTGGTCTATAAAACACCTGAAAATGCAAGAATGCCCATCACAATTTTTCAAAGCCCAATTTGAAATTGAATTACGACTGTAACCGACTATAATTTTCCATCAGTCTGCCAATCATTTTCTCCATCAATTGTGTAGACCACTGTGTCTGTCCTCTGTTTGTAGCCTTGTCCTCCATGTTTTGAATTCTGAGTCACATTGGACAAAGAGCTGTAAATCGTAACATTTAAAAAGCTTGAACCAGATAATATTTGTCCTTTCTGGCTGAAAATGATTACAGAAAATAAAAGGATTCATTTTCTGTCCATCAACTAATCAATTCATTGACAGTTATTGCTCTGATTTTAAACTGCTTAGGAAACTTATGATAAAAGAATGAGAATGAACAAAAACAAGGTGTTTAAAAAGAAACAACCGCGAATCAGTCGTTGATTATCAAATGCTGCTGCATTAATTAATTGATTATCTACAACGGGAACACACAGTATCTCATATATCAAACTGTCAGCATGGGTCACATCAATATTTTGGGTGGTGAAGAGATGGAGGCAGTGATGACCTCAGATCTGCCAGAGCCATTATCACTGCTATTCCTAGGAAGCTTTAATTCAATTCTGCTGGGACGTCCCCGCGAGGCTGCTCTCACTTGGTTTTGTCCAATTAATGACATCATATCATTTTGCGCCTGGTTCACATTCAGTGTTCACATTCAAAAGCCCTCCAAGTGACCTTGTCATTCATTTTCGGTATCACATCTTATCTGTGTAATGATCATTACTGCTAAGAAGCCTCTTGATGATGGTTAATCAGCAACAAGCACCCGGACAGCAGGCACCGTTAATTTTATGGGATTGATACGTCTCCCCCTCAGAGGCAAACACAATAACAGTGAAAACAATTGATCATGGTCTGGTCAAAGAGAGGAGGGGGAGGAGGAGGTGGAGGACGGGGGCTGAAGTCATAATCATGTTCTATAGGCACCGCGGAGAAAGAACACACGAGATTGAGAGGAGATTTATAGAAGCTGCAGCTCTGGGTCTCTAGGGAGCGTGTGGGCGCATTGTGATAGACCCCCATCGTTTCCATAGAAGCACTCTACGGCAACAAAGTAGGAAGAGGAAGAGACAGCCAACCAGACCAGGCAGATCATTACAGGACAGACAATCACGGTTTTTTTCTGGACGACATCATAACCTCTCTGTACAGGCCACGACTGGTCCATCAAGCCCTGAATAGATTCCTGCCTATGAGTACCAGTAAATAACATGACTGACTGAAGAGCAACACCTCGGCTCTGAGCGTGGAACTGCTGAGACACACATCCTGCCAGCTCACACAGTCCAGATGTGTGACGAGTGCTGAGCCAGTGACAGTGTCACAGTGCACACCACTGTGCTGTGTCTGTATGACACCAGTCACATGAACTGAAGCTGATGTGTCTCTAGCTCTGGCTCGTGGTAACGTGTGTCTCATGAGCGCATGACTTCAGAACCAGCTGCAGCTAATGATTATTATTAATCTGTTAATTATCATCTTAATTAAATTGATGAACTGTTATTCCTAAACCTATTTAGAACTATGAGGCTGCGTTTCACTTTTTCATCTTTCTCTCATAACTAAATTCCATCCATCCATCCATTTTCTATACCGCTTATCCTCACTTCATAACTAAATTAACAATGTTTTATGTATTCTTTATATTTGAACGTAGCCCGAGCTGCAACTAACAATCATTTTCACTGTTATTTTCATTATCAATCAATCCCTTGATTTTTTTTAAGTAGAGCATCATAAAACCTGCTACTTTCTACTGCCTTCTGCTGCACTTGTTCTCATGTTCTCATTTATCTCGTCTTTTTGCTCTCAAGGTTTAAAAAACTGTGACGTTTCATTAGATTTTTTTTTCCTATATTCACATTTTAATATAAATTGATTCTCTGTGTGTTTATTTGTTTGTACTGAATGTGTGACACAGCATGTTAAGTATGCTGTTTTGTAACAGAATAAAACCAAACCAACCGTCTCCTGCAGACATGTTTTTGTTTTTGTTTTACAAAATACCATAAAATAATGAAAAATACCCACTAAATATCACTATTTCTCAGTGCCCAAAGAGACATCTTAAGATGTCTGCTTTTGTCCAACCAACAGACAATAACCATGAAACCTTTCTGTTGAGAATGATATGAGAATAGAGAAAAACAGCAAATCCCCAAACTGTAGAAGCAGAAGTGAGAGAAAGGCTGGAGTATAAACTTTGGTGATTAACAATTATCTAAACAGATGCTGATCAACATTCTGCCGTTCAAGTCACAGTTTCAGCTCTAAATGTGACTTTATGGTGCTGTATCATTGTTAAATTTTGAGTCTTTGACGGTCACATACTGTGTATAGTAAAACAGAAAGCTCGAGTAGTGCAGAGCTTCTCTCCAATCAGGCTCTTGGATGTTTCAGAGAGAACCAATCAAAATCTTCTTTTTCTGCCACAACAGGTTAATGTGGGGCTCAGAAAATAAAAGTCTATGTTATTAACCTTATCACTTCACTTTTTAATGAAATAATTTGGGATTTAAATGGATGTTCATTTCTGGTTCATTAGTCAAACTGCACAACCTGACACAACACGGCCTCAGACGGTCAGGAGGAGACTCTCCACTGTCTGCATCTTGTGAAGAGTCCATTTAAACGAGTGTAAGATGAAGCCATTCTCCTCACAGTCCCAGTTAATGTACCAAGACTGTTGCAACATAATGAGTAGCCAATCGGATGTTAAATGAATATTCGATTAGAAAAAAAGTGAATTCTCATGGATAACTGGAGACTAGAGGAGACCAGGGACAGAAAACATACACCTACACAGTATATATATATTCATACTGCACTGTGCTGTTTCTAATTAGGCATAAAGAAAGCCACTATTTTTGTAACAATGGGACTGTAACAGATGTTTAATGTGGCCAACAATAAGTCAATTAATCAAGCGATCTGTCTATTTTAAGAATCAATTCAATATTTGATCTTCGAAGCTTCAGTCGTTCCAGCCTCAAGCTTGTAAAGATTTCATGCTTTTCTTTGTCTTGTGTTGTCAAACTGAACAGCTTGGGGCTTTGCAGCGTCTTCACTCCCTTAACAGTTTGTAATGGACAAACACTTTATTGACAAAACAATAAACCAATCCTCAGATGAATCAATAATGAATATAATTGATTTTTGAGTTTTAATTTCAGTTCGGAATAGCCGATTAGTGGTTTTTAAAATTTGCAACAAACTGTGTTTTTCATTTACTCCTTTAGACTAGCAGTCTACATCTTAAAGTTTTCATTTGTACTTGTCCATCCATCCATGCACTTTTCCAATTTGCTGATTTCATGATATAGTCACATTCTCAAGAATTTAACTAAATTGCTAAATTAACAGTTGAACTATGCTCAGCAGATGTGACACTGAATCATTCATCGTCTAGTTATTTTTCTGTAGCATCTCGTATGTTACCATGAACACGACCCACCAATTCCCAAACATTCACTTGACTTTCTTCATTATTAAAGCAATACAATCCATTTGATTTTCAACAGCTTCCTTGGTAACAGCCACTCCACTTCATATGAAAGTACAGCTGAACAATCAAATAAAAATATTATCAAAGTTGTAATATGGCTAAACGCAACATCGAAATTGCAGCTGCCATTTTTTGACAAAGGTACAATGTGTCACAAATGAGACTCCTCGCCTTAGATATCACATTCTCCAGACTTAAAGGATCATGGCTTGGTAAAAAAAACACACACAATCCTTCTGTGATCATTTCATGTTTTTTTTTCAGTGAAAATCAAATGCAAAATTTATGACGATGACTCACCACAATCACAATATCTGATCTGCCATTCAATGCTATATCAAACTCACATCGTTAGAGGAATCTTAGTGCAAATAGCCTCAAACAGGAAGTAAATTTAGCAGATACAAATGGCTGCAGTGATGTGATTGGCAACTGAGTATATTAATATCAGGCATCATGACACTCAGCTTTTCATTCAGCTACTCACGTTTAAAAAATATATACAAAATGGTATAACATACTAAGAAATATGACACTCTCTGAACTGTCGATCTCTAGACTCTCTTGAAACCACTGACAAAGACTGGAGGAGATCACACTTCACCAGATTTCTGGCTGATACAAAGCCGGTACATGTAACTGGCTTTCTGAGCTTTTTCTGCTGTAGCACTGATTGATGAGGAGATGTTAGGAGTGGGTGTTCAGTATAGGAGATGTGTGATGCATTCCTACACATGGTCAACTCCGAGGGAGGCCAGAGCTGAATAAATTCTCACTCATTCTCAACACAGCGCTCGCGAAACGGACACAAGCTACACTGCACACTCACACAAACACACACACACACACACCTACAATTACTCAGCTGAGATGGGGTTGCACTGCTCTGATCAGTTTGGTGGGGATGAGATTTATGAGTACTGGGTCGTTTAGACAAGTAGGAGTGCGCTGAGAAATCAATGCCACTCTGCAGTGCAGTACATCTCTGCGAAGAGTTAACAGATTCACTGTTGCAAGAGGACATTAAAGCCATGGTTCCCAGTGCAGCATCTCAGCTCTAAAAATAGAGCATGCAGCAAAATGGACTGATGCTATTTACAGAGCTGCACTTCCATGGTCCTACATCTAATTACATACATGTTTCTCTATGTTAGCAGGACCTAGACCAATGCAGGGAAATCATCTCACCCTGCAGGAGAGGAGCTACTGAGCTGTATCCCTGCATATCTGAGAGGACCCAAGCATGACAGCATGTTGATTGTGTGTCTTAGCGTGTGCATGGGCATCTCACAGCAGATTTTGAACTTCAGTGTGACACCCATTCTTCCCAAATCCAACCTTTTTCTTATTCCACCCCATAAAATCTAGTGAGCAGAACTTGCCCTTGCTGACTGGCAGGGTTCCTCTTTCGACTCTGTATTCAGCCCCACACTTCAAAGGACATTTTAGGGACATCGCACAGGCCTCCGTATGGCCCACTTCAGGCTTACTAACACAGATTGTATCCCATTAATGATTTATTGACCCCTCATCTCAAAGGCTCAGTTTGCAAAAGAGAAAATAGAGCGCTTGGTTGGCCTGGTAGCTACAGTATCTGTTTCTTTGGACCGTGGCGTTCAGGGATTATCTAATGAGACCTGGCTGCAGGGAAGATCTTGGCGTTGGACAGACTCCTTAATGACAAAGACGTCTTGTAATGATTCATTAAAAAAAAAGACACCCCACAGTCAGATATGCACGCGACATCCCTCCCCTTGAAAACCCGCTTATCTTCATCATGTAGGATTTTACCGTCATATATGTGATGTATGGAGAGCTGGTTTCCTACCGTTCTGTGAAGAGACGGACTGCAGCATCACTGCTCCAAATATCACCACCGAGAAGGACATGACTGCAGCTCTTCGTTTGCCAGGTATCATCTTCGGGGACGGACGGTGGGAAAAATGACGGTGCGGTAGGCGAGAGCTAAGGTGACCGGAGCGGGATATGGTGGGGATGACGGTGCGGGGTGGGTTCGCCCGAGACACGCACCTCCACACACTCAAGCCGTGTCACGCAGAGAGAGTGGGAGAGAGAGAGAGAAAGAGAGAGAGAGAGGGGAGGGGGGTGGGATTGTCGCTAGGTAGACTAGCGGGAGTCTACAGTACTACTGCTGCTGGCTACCTGAGCAGCGCCGTGCTGTCAGCCCGGTGCGGCGAGGGAACCACCTTCGTTTGATCCCAAATCCCGCGAGAACTCAGAGAAGCGCGGAGGAAAGCAGGCACCTCGCGCGACGTCCAAACATGTAGAGGAGAAATTCATTATATCAACACAACGGACAAAGTGGACGCGAATAACTCAGTGAAAACGGCTTGTATCACAATAAACCACGGTAGTTGTAGTTTCCCTTAAGTTACAGAGACAAAGTAGGGTAAAGTCCCTTCAGTTAGTCTAGCTACCTGTAGTAGGTAGGAGGCTAACCGGTAGTGATTTTTACGGCACACCTGTCAACCAATCAGAGGCAGGTATTCCTCTGGCGTTGCTCAAAGTATGGAGTGTATTAAGTGCCTAACAAACCCCCACCAGGCCTTAAGTTGTGCTCTGTGGGTCAAAGCAGTTTGTCAGGTTGACTAAGCCCTGACCTCAGCAGCTCCTGCATGGGCTTTAAACAGACTTTTAATCCTATTTCTCTTTGAACTAACTTCCAGCAGGCTGAGGCTCACACCTACAACACACAGTGGCACACTTCACTTGTTTATCTGCCACATAACCACGCTGTGTTCAACATGGCATCCTTTGACTATTTCATTTATCACAGCAATTATTTTATTAATTTCAATGCCAGCCAGTTGTAAACTTTGCAATTGTTGTAAATTGTATAATGAAGTGAAAATGCAATTCATACATTCCCTATTCTATCATTAGTGTTAGTGCACCTCAATTCAATAATGTCAAAGACTGTTCAGGATGTGAAGTCATAGTGACTCCTGCATGGATGATCAGAAACAAATAGATGATAATAAGTAATATTGGATTCACTGTCAGTATGCTAAATATGATCATCTGCTGAATTTCATATGTTGAATATGAACAGTCAACATAACAGGGACCATAAATTGTAAAACAAACTGTGGATAACGTGACAGACTTAAGTAAAATAACAAGATTTTTTCCATTTTTCTATTGTATATTTGTTCTTTTATATGTATCTTTCCATTAATATATCAAGTAGGCCTAGTTGTTGATAACTGTTGATGAATCTCATGAATGTTTTTTTTTTAAATCTCCAATTGTTTGCTATTGCTAGTTACCCAATTTTAGTATATTTGGTAACTTATCAGCCCCCTGTCGAGAAAAAAAAAGAAAAAGCAAAATTTTGAAGGCAGATGTCAGGTGAGCTGCAGTAAGGAATGGGGACATCTTATGGACAAAAAGAGAATGGCAGGATTGAGGGAATACAAATGCCAAAATGAACAGGACTGGGGCAAGAGCCCTAAATCATGTCTAAAAAATTGAAGAACGCATGGCTCATTCACACACACACACACGTGTGTGTGTGTGTGTGTGAATGTGCCTGCACACACACACACACACACATACACTGTGTTTTTATGCTGTGCATCTGCATAGACAAAACATAATATTTAGTCCTTTTGTATAGGCCTTTTTGGCAGTGCTACACTTGGTAATGAATATAAAATAGGAAAATACCTTCCTTGTATGTCATAGTCAACAGAAAACCTTTGTAAAGCTAATTTGTTATCCCTTTCATTTCAGAGAGGTAATAAGGCAAATATATCATAGATTATTGTAGCCCACATCTTGAGTGACAGAATATTAAAAGGCGATATTGTTGTGGTTGTGTTCAAAAGAGAAGAATTTAAGAGGTGAGAGACAGATAAATATTCTGCAGGATGATTAGTATGGGATAAAAATGCTACAGAACACTATGTACCATCCACTAAATGTGTTGACATGTTACGAGATGTACGGAGATGTATTTTTCACACATACCCAAAACAATGTTCTCCAAACAACCACAAGAAACTTCCTTTTATAGCAGGCAGATGTTTCTTTATGTACTTACTTGCTTCTCAGGTTTAAAATATTTTGTTGCATCACAAAGTAAGTAACAGAGCATCCTTTTTTTATTGAGACTGATTGACAACTGGTGAGAAAACAAGTGACAAAAGGATAAAAGAGAGGAAGATAAGAATTACACTTGAAAAACCACAAAAAGTGGGAGGGGGAAAGCAGCATCAGATAACGCAGAACAGTTGAAAGAGTTTCACTTGAAGAAACCAGTCTTCAGGAGGATTTTTCTCTTTCAACCTCAACATCGGTAGATCTTTTTTTTTTATTCTGAATGCACATATACAAACTAGAATCCTTACAGTTGATATATGTTAGGATGTATGATATATCGTGAGTCATAGTGTGAGAAGTACATTTGATCCAATCAAATAGTGAGGAATATCTAACTGATACTTTCTGAGGTTTTGAATTTGTTGTTATGTACATTAAGTATATGTCAGTATGAAGATGGGAAGAGATCCTGATGTCACAACTGCTACTGTAAAATAAAAAATAGACTTCCTATTTTAAGTATATCAAAAGCGGGGGAAAAATTGTACTGTTTCTTTGCTACTACACACAAAACTGTCGGTGCCATCAAATGTACCTTGAAAAGCAGAGTGACATTGAAGCTAAATAGTCAGAACTGATTTGTTGTTTCAAAGGCACAAGGTGAACTTGTCATCAAAAAATATGCAAATTCATTCCCGAATCATTCAGTGATTACCTTTGTATCTGCACTTTTCATTTCATATAGTTTATCATCATCGTTATGGGAACAGGGATAGATCTGATTACAAGACTCAAGGATGAGCTCGGACAGTGTCCTGTTACCTTGAATGTGGTTTTTGGCTTCCTTCTGGCTGGTGTGGAGAAGATGTTAGAGGTGGATTTTGCCTGCCCCTGTAATCCTACGTGGAACGCTGTGTTTGTGGCTCCATTTTTCTTGATCCCTGCTGCTACAGCCTCTTTCTTGATGCTGCTGATTCATGGATGCAGTTTGAAAAAAACCACATTGTGTTGTCTTCTACCTTCCATTGTGTGGTTGGCCCTTTTGTTACTTGACGGCCAGTACATGGTCTGTGCAAAAACAAACTGGCAAGGCATATTTGTAACTTCTGGCAATACTTATCTGAAGTGGTGTGAACCAATCAACGTGACAGTTCACTTTTCGGAAGAACTGCTGAGTCGTTCGCACAGATTTTATATTTTGTCTCAGGTGAGAAAAATTTCAGATTTTGTTTTGTTAAATGTCGGAAATTGATTTTTAATGAGAGCACCAGCTTTCTGTAAAATTTGGATGTTTATATGACCATGCTGATTAACATTTTGATCCTGTGTCTTACTGAAATCTGCTATTTATCCACCTTTTAGGGAATTGGAACTGCAGTGCTCACATTTTTACTCGTACTACTCATTTTATACACAATATGGACAAGATGCAATCATGTTCGAAACCCAGAAGACGCTCCTGATCATACATCCATTCCACTTCAGGCTAACACATCAGCCCAGGAGACATAAAAAGTAGGGAGACAATTTGAGAACTATTTTATGTTGTTGTCTAATAACTGCAATGCTGCAGAAAGTCAAATATGGTGCTGTGCTTCTTGAATAAAAATGCACCAAATGTTTTTTTGTGTAATTTTAAGTGTATGTGAGCGATTGTGTTCATATTTTCATATTGTAAAGAGTATTTTTGGTACCCTGTATGTATGTAAATAGCATGTCTGTGTCTTCTGCCTTGATTTCTATTGTTGTTCTTATTCTGATATCTATATTTTTATGTCAACTTTCTGCACCTTAATAACAAAACAAAGTCAACAGTCAGCACCTGTCTAGAATCGTTCTTGTTTCTTAGTAAATAATATATGACTCAAAACAACAGGCTAATTTTCCTGTTTGTTTAGGCAGATTTGTTATAAAACAAGGAGACTAAACTCTCATCGGTTTCATATTTTATGCATATGTTGATTATAGACTGATTATTTTTACTCATACCAAAGAGTATTTGAAAGTACCTTTACAACAGAGCAGTCAGGCATTAATATTACGCTTACTGTAGTTACTGTTTATTTTGATATTCTCTCACATGGAACCAAAAGCTGTTAAGGGCTTGTGTCACCAGTCTCATCTCATTCTTGTCCTATATTGTTTTATCATCCATATATTGTCATTTTTTGAATACAAAGAAATTGTGTGCACACTTGTTGTTGTTCATTGTAAGATGAAAAGTTTAATCAAGGTGCCTCTCGGAAATATGGAATTGATTGCAGCAAATGCATGTCACTGACTGTTCACACTATCTGATAATGAAACAGAAACAGACAACAAAGTTAATTGTGTCTTTTACCACACTTCCTGTCCTACACCAGTATGTGACAAGATGTCATGTAACTGTTAGACAGTTACGTGATGACCAAGGCGTTGCGGAGACATTTCCCATTTCACTTCTGCCATAAAGGTTACACTATTGAAGCACACACACACACACACACACACACACACACACACACACACACACACATTACCCAGCTATGTTTTAGAGAAGCAGCCTTGACAAGTTTGTCTCCAGTAATAGTTTTACTCACTTCAGTACATGAAAATGTAGACCAAACTATTTATGTGCTTTAAGTGTACCAGAAGACCAGGCCACAGATGAGCAACTCAACCAATCTTTTTCCTTTCATTCTTGTTACCTTGTTAAAGCAACCAACCATAATTCACTCTGGGAGGTAATAATAGACAGCCCAGATTAGAAACATTATCTCAATTTTTTTTTTTTTTTTTTTTGAATGAAATGTTCAAAAGTGTCACAATGTAGAGTACTGTCCTGATGTTATCCTACTTAGTAAACAACATCACAGATATGTTGGGTTTATGTCTGGAAGTGCTCAGATGTTTCACACAAAACCAGCCTTTTATTTTCTTGTCATTCATGTTTAACCTTTTTCCCGACAAAAATCATTCTCCACAGTAATCTTACAGCACAAATCCATATGAATGTTACAAGCAAAATAACCAACAACAAAGCAGCGATGACATCAACAGAGTTGTAAACAAACCAGGACATTTTGTAGGACTGTGTCTGCAGATGACGGGCTCCTTTATGCCTTATTACATACTCTATCCAATACACTGCCTTGTCCAGCGGTTTCATGGGCTGATCTCTGTGCAGCCTTGACAGCCTCTGCATGTTCTCTCTGTAAGAGGAGTTGTAAAGAACTGTCATCAGTGATTCTACAAAGATGTGCCTATCAAGTGTGCCAATATCCACAATCACTGCTCCTCCTTTTGCTCTGATTCTGGAGAGATTATCGGGTTGATCAAAAAATAAGGGAAGTCCAACTATAGGAACCCCATGATAAATTGCCTCCTGAACTCCATTGGTGCCTCCATGGGTCACAAAGACTCTAGTTTTGGGATGTCCTAGGAGGTCGTTCTGTGGTAGCCAGTTGACCAGTAATGTGTTATTTCCCAGGTTGGCTGGCCTTTGTCCTGTGTACCTCCATACAACCTTCTGAGGCAGCTGAGCAAAGGCTGCAGCAATCTCCTCAGCGAGATCTTGAGGAAGCTTCCCAACTAAGGTTCCTAAAGTCATCATGATGACCCCATGATCTCCAGAGCTCTGGACAAAATCCTCCAGGTCTGCAGGGAGCAACTTTGGGGGCTTGCATTGAAATCCTGCCATGTAGACTATATTTGGCATCGTAGGTCGTGGGAATTCAAAGACAAAATCATTCCTCATGAGCCATATATCTGCATCTAGGAAAAATGTTGAGTAATCCACCTCTGGGCCAAAGTACCGCATAACCAAAGGTTTGTAATGTGGTTCTGTTATGGTTGACATTGTGTACATCCCAGAGATATAACTAATAACATTCTTGATTCTTTGAGGGAACGTCATCCTATCTGTTAGCTCTGTTGCAGTGAAAGGGATGTATGACATAGGTGATGGAGCGATAAGAAGATGAGCCTCTCCTTGAATGGTCCATCTAACGTTGAAAACTAGAGGAACTTGGAGTCGACGTGCCAGCATGGCCCCTCCACCTATACCAGGGTCAGTCAAAACCACGTCATATTTGGCGTCATGTAGGGAACGCATCAGGTCTTCATCTTCAAACATCTGAACGATCATTTCACTCATTTTCTGATGGAACTGATAGAACTGGTTCACAACTATCCGTTGTATTTCAACGTTAGTCCAGATGCGAGACCAAAAAGACTTATGTTTACTCTGAAGTCGCATCTCCAGCTGTGGTGCCAAAAATGTTTCAAAGTTTTCCTCAAAGCTGCCTCTGCCAGGAAGAGTGACAGAGGTGTAGAAGGGAGACTTTTCACTGATGTACCAGCTATCTGACACCCGAACCACAGTGATCTCATGACCTTTGGCATAGAGTTCCTTTATGAGTATGTTCATGTTTACCCAGTGGCTTCCATCAAGTGGGAACACCAGGATTTTGCCCCCTGACGCACTGTATAGCTGACTCAATAGTAGAGTAAAGGGGAGCAGAGATGAATGAAGCACGTTCATTCTGACGTCCTTTAGACCTTAAAAACAAAAACAAGTTTGTAAGTAAGAGAGTACTGCCTGCCTGGTGTGGTGTTTACAGACATAGTACAACAAAACCACTTGACCACTTGACAGTATATTTTTGCAACTGCTGCACTTACAGTTTTGAGGTACTTTACTGGAGTATTTCCATTTGAATCTACTTTAACATTTATAGTTTTACTCCACTCAATTTCCAAGGCAAATATTTAGTGTTATAAATAATATGTTATTTGACAGTGTGGTGGAATTCAGGAAAACAGGGAGTGAATGCCACGTTGAGACGAAACTTAACGCTGGGCCAGTATAAACCTGTGCAATGGGTTTGACAAAAACAACTGGAGTATTCATAAGACTCCCAAAAGGCACTGTCTGTATCCTGTTTTGATTGATTGGTCTAAATTTGCTTGTTTGTCTCAATAAACCTTGACTGCTACTGAATGTTGTCTTGCACCATTCATCTCTGGGCCTTAGTATTGGTCAACTTGCAAACCTCCAAAAAGTAATAGGTAGTGCTTTGCTAATTAAATTTTGATATTAAAGATCAAACCAGTTGTTGGATCCTGTTGTCATGTTTCATATGTCTGAGTGGTTAAGGGTCATTTTACTGAAGACAGAGAACTTTTACTTTTTATACTTTAAGTGCATTTTGTTGTTCCTATTTTACTTCAGACATAATAAATCAGAATCAGCATTTTCACTTTGACACTGTTACACAAGATTCGGAATGTAAAATGTCACCAAACCAAACCTTAGGCACAATCAGTGATGCAGCCAAACACCAGCATTCAAAAGATTGTCCCAAATGATTGACTTCCTTTAGCCATAAAACCCCATAACCACGCATAACTTGAGGTATGAATGTGTACGATTCAGGATATGCATACAACAACACCATATGTTGTTAAACTTAAATTAATCATTGTGACTGACTGTTGACAAGTATAACCTGCTGTTAATCTATACACCTACACACAGCTCTAATTTGTGTCACCATAACACACGTTTAATAGCTTTTTTTGTCAGAAGCATTGAGTAATATTAAATACTTACCCAAATCCACATGTACAAAAAGGCAATCCAACTTCACAGTGTCACTTCACTTGCATTGAGCATTGAATGCAACCCCTTGTCCGTCCCACAAAGTCATGGGTATGTAACTTGCAGGTACATGTCATGTAATCTGCTTTCTGGGGTCAATGAAACAGAGCAAGCTTGTAAAAGAAGGTGTTGCATGCTGCAGATAATGGTCATGTTACAACAGGAAGGGGAATGAACTTTTCATGGACAGCATGCACAACATGTTCAGGTGTAACCAGAACAACTTTATCTGTTGTGCCAGCGAGTGTCAAGCCAGCGCACGCAACTTTAAATAGGTCATGACTGTTTACCTGAACAGAACAGTGACATTAAGCAGAGCATTAAGTTTTTCATGTCTGCTGCATCTATGGGCAGAAATAATACTCCACAGTCCTGTGAAGATCACAGCGGTATGGAAAAACATTTAACATGAATTAACACTGAAAATAAATATTAGATCGAGAAATGTTGTCTTCACATAACCTGCCAAATACTGACATACACACGCACACACACACACACATGCATTTTACTGTGCATGTGCTGCTGCTACTTGCTGTTATTAAACCTAAAAGACATGTTTTAATTCTAACCAATGCTACAACTTGCCTTATAATCTATTCTTAAAACACCATTTTATAAAGAAACATTTAGGAAACTCTTTTGATCATGCATGCTTTTTTAAACAAGCTGAATACATTAATCTGCAAAAAGGTTACATATTTGAACAGATGGTAGATTGTATATTTATGTTTTGCTCAGTTTTGTTTTATGTCTCTGGTCATCTAATAATAGTCACTTTCTTTAGCCATGAAAACCCCTGTGACCATGTTATGAGGTATAAAAGGTTTTTTAATTATATTTTGACACAGGGCAGTAAGATTGTGTAGATGTATGTGTGCAAGCACCAATGTGGGGGTTTAGCAGTGCAGCAGGCCAGAGTTACCGTAGGAACATGACATCACAGGCATGATTGAAAGCACTCAAGTTTGATTTCAGTTGATTAAAATTATCTGAGAAATGACTTGACTTCTTGTCTGGCACCTTTGCAGCCAATTTTGACTGATTGTTATGCTTGCATGCTTTCTCAAACCAAGAATCCAAAATCCATGTGGTAACATTTGGGACTGGGAGTGTTGGTATGAAAATAATTTGTACCAATTACCTTAACTAATGAACTGCCTGAGACAACCAGAAGCACACTGTTGCAATGTCTCAACCTTGGGTCCTTTTGACAGTAAACACGTCCAAACTCAATGTTCCACTTAAAAATCATAAAATCTTCTACAGAAAAGCATCACTGGATTGTCTGCAAAAAATGCACCTTTCTACAATACAGTTCAATGGGCTGCCATAGATGGAAGAAGAAAAACATCAAGATAAACCTGGTGATAATAAACTTTATAAATTAGTTTCATGCTCAAAACAGCAGTTATAATGGAAATCAAATTTTTTTTGCCGCTCCTATGCTGGAGCCTGGAAGTTGTGCTGTGCAGTCACTGACAGCTGCTGTTATAGAGCAGCAAAGGTAGCCACTGGTTGAAAAGGAAAAACTAGGTGGTCCAGATCCAGACCTATAACCTATAAATCATTTAGAATGATTACATTTATACACTTTTGTAACCTTTAGGACACTTTGATGCTACTCAGCTAGTCATTGTGACAGGATGCACAGGTACAGTGAGAGAGGAGGACTGAATATAAGCTGAATATAAGTGTCGATTCATCTGAGACCAGTTTGAATGTTTGGACCCCACCTAGTCCATACTATATTATTGTGGTGCAAATTCTCCATCAAAAATTTTCAAACCTGTCAAACCTCTTTTGGAGCTTCCTGAGATTTGAGGCCCTGGGTTAACCCAGTTCTCTCTCTCTTTTTTTTTTAAATACACTTTCTAATTTTTTAAGTTCTATATTATATATAGTACATTTATTATACAGTATTCATGCATGTATGATGTTTTCATCATTTTAAAGGTTCATTTAAGCAAAGTATCATGAGGTTACTGCCAAATAAAAATATATCATGTGATGATAAGACACCAAAAAGAGAGGACAAAATTACATTTAATGAAAGTGCATGTAGTGTCATTATGACTGTAAAATCCTACTGACAGTGTTCACCATTAACCAAACCCTCAAGCCCTTTGTTGTTGTTCTCACGCTAACATGCGAGATCCCTGGACCGACTCAACTGCGCGGTCGCATTCCGCCCCGACTTCCCCTCTGCCAGCGGCCTGGTGGTTTGAGATGAGTAGAAGATGTCGGTGTCGGGGCTGAAGGCCGAACTGAAGTTTTTGGAGTCAATTTTTGACCCAAACCACGAACGATTCAGAATAATAGACTGGAAACCCGATGAACTTAGCTGCCAATTCAACGTAACAGGAGAGAAGCTGCTGATCATTCACTGCAACATCACGGTGAGTCCAGGCCAGCTAGCGCAGCCACTGACTATCGTCTGAAACCAAATCATTCCGCGGAAGGTTCCGTGTTTACAAATCAACTACGAATAAAGAGTTCGCCTTCATATTAATTAAATGAGCAGTCATCGGGATTTAAGTTACCATCAATATTAAACAAAACACCACAGCACCAGTGTTAGATCCACTTTGGAAATATTACGATTAACCGCTGATAAGTAGAACGACGATGCGGTAGCTGTTGCTAGCCTCTTAACTGAAAGTAACGCTAGCTTTGCCTAGTTAGCCAAAATAACTGCGTTACAGTTTGCGATAGTAGGGTTTCCAACTTTCCAACCACTGAAGCGAGCCTACTTAAACCCTAACGTTATTCAAATTGAACACAGGGTCACTTTTACAACATTAAACGTTTAGCCTGCTGTATTTTCAAGAACACAGCCACACCAATGAATGTCCCGTTCACATCCTAAACCTTAGACAGACGCGGTTTAATGGAATGTTGTGCCACTGTGTTTTCTGCCTTTTCAGTAAATAGACGGATCCCTCTGGCGAACTTAATGGCACATTTTACAGCAGCGAGATTTGTGTCTCGTTTATTTGGCCATTTAAAAACGCAGATAATGACATATTGAAGATCTGAACGACACAACACTGGATTGGGGTTGGTGTTATTTTTTTTAACCAGCTAATAATCTCCTATGTGTACATACATTCTGTTAGCATAGATAATCTCAGGCGGGCCCGGTATTTTCATGCACTTATATATTTGCACTTTAAACGATTTCTGTGCATAAATCGCGACTTGAATGGTCTTTAAACACATGCGCGACATAGGTGGAGGTAATGTCACCAACAAGCGGGGACCGCTCTCATCATGACACTCGTATTTCTGTAGTTCAGGTAGCATATCTCAGCACCCAGACCACATCCCGTCACTGTTTCTATGAACAAACACCAACATACGCACTTCCACCAATGCTTGTTTTTGTAGGGGGGTGGAGGGGGGGGGCACATACGGGTTTGTTAAAATGTTTGATAGCTATGTCATATCAGGTCTCAAACTGAGTCAGTCTGCATTCCCTTTGAGTCAGCTTCAGTCTTAAAGAAAGCAGAATACATACAGCATCACGACCCTCCCAACTGAGTAGGTAAAATTAGGTTTTAATATGTCCCTGCTCGGCTCATGTTGGATCTCCTGAACAATTTGTTGGCTAAACACAACTCAGCAAATCCAGGTATACACGATGCATGTGAGTTTCTTTAAAAGTGGCTTTGTGATGTCCTAGATCTGGAAGAAATGTGGATTAGAGCTGAATCTAACAAATCTTACCATCACTGTTAAATCTGCTGATTATTTTTAAAATCATTAGTTTGATTTGTAAAGCGTCACTAAGTCTTTTATTTGTTTGAAGTTCATCAAAGTGTCCCACAGCTCAGAGTATCTTTAAACGCACATTTATGCAGTTTCTTGGCATAAGGGAAGAACAGTGTAACTTAACCCTCAGATTACTAACACCACAGGTATACAGCCATCTTGAGATGGTGTACTCTTTGTTTAGTTCCAGGTCTTAAACATGGGAGTATTTTCCATGGTAATATTCCCATTTAACATGAAGACAGCATAAAACACTCCTGCATTTTTTCCTCATATCCCACTTTGATATAAGGTTCATTTCAGGAATTTCAGTCTTATTGTAAATGCATGCGTAGCATTTTCCTTGTTTTAGAGATGAGATCCCCTCTGCTGCAGCTGTAACCACTACATTACACGGCAATACCAAACACAGCTGATTTTCACATTTTCAGCTCAATTGGTAGACTCCACATCATTTTAGCTATAGTTTTTATCCCACTATACTCTAAGGTTCTGGACGAATGGTGGGTGCTTTTATCATTTAGAATTGTCTCTTGAATCTTAATCGATATAAACTGAAGTTCACACATGATTTAACAGCTGGATTAAGGTCTAATTGAAGGTTAAGAACATTCAGCCACCTATCTACTGGTGCTGGAGATACACTTTGAGCTCTGTGGCTGGCAGTAGACAGATCATTTTTGTTCAGTAGGTGGCTGTGTGGGCTAAGACGTTTGGATTGAAGTCATTTATAGCTTTGGAATAAACTTTAACATTTAATTTAGAGGAGGTTTCCCTGGGTAACGTTTGAGTTTCCTAAAAACAGTGGTGCTCTCTGTCAAGTGTTAAGATGTAATATGCAGACAGTAAAGCCATCATCACACAAGCATGACCAGCAAACATTTCCATGTCCTGTTGTTCCCTCTGTTGCAGGAATCCTATCCCTCAACACCCCCAATATGGTTTGTTGACTCTGATGATCCTAGTCTGGCTGAAGTGTTGGAGCGCTTAGAGGATGTGAGAAAAGGCAGCACACTGGTAAGTTAGCTGACGTGGCTCCAGTTTTACAGAGGCTTGCACAAAATAGTATTGTCACATACACTCATTGGTGTCTTTATCAGGTACACTTGTGTGAATACAAGCAAATACAACCACCCTGCTGCATTGTCTACAGATGTGTGCAAAGGTTTGGGCACCCCTGGAAAAAGAGGACATGGCACAACCACAAAGTCAAAACATAGTAACGACCCCGTTTTGGCAGTTGTCACAGCTTGGAAACACTGTCTTGCAGCTAGTCTTTCAAATGTCCATTAATTAATTTTTTCACCCGCTCTTGCTGCAGACCATTTCGAAGTCTTAGATATTTTTAGGTTGTCTTGCACACACAAAATGTTTTAATCCACTGATTTTCAGTGATGTGACAGCAAGAGCCTCACCTAACACTTCAGGCTGTGTCTCTTGAAATAGTGCTTGGTAGATGGTGAGTTCTGCTTCGAACGATTATTGTGTTTTTCTGTTGAGGCCAGTCCCATTTCACTTGCAGGACTGCAGGACATTTGCATCTACAATTTACTGACATTCACTGGCATTCATATTCCATTTTATCTGTGCGTAGCTTCCTGTGCCACTGGCAATATAAGAAACCTCTAAATGTAATTCAGACAAGGTCAGCACCATCAACATTTATCACCTCAGTGCTCAAACATAATTAACAATTTACCTGCCTCCATGCTAGCGTAATCAAAAAGTATTTTTTACGGTGAAACAGATGAATTGAGTTGCATTATGAACAGTTGTACTTAATACAAATGGACATGCGAGTGTACGTCAAGTGCTAAAACAGAGCAAAGTTGGAGGGACTGTTTAATGAGAGACTGAATTTCATTAACGATACTGCTGATCTCACCCGCAGCTTCTTCAGCAGCTTAAGAGGCTCATCTGTGATCTCTGTCGCCTTTACAACCTGCCACAACATCCAGATGTAGAAATGCTTGACCAGCCTCTACCTGCTGGTCCAATTACCCAAGAGCGAAAGGTTAGCGCAAACAAAACTGAATGCTTCCTTGTTATATCTGAAACCTAAACAGCTAGCTAACTCGCATCATTTTCTCTCCACTGCAGCATGGGCCATCAGATGAGGTGACTTCCGAGGAGGAGGAGGAGGAAGAAATGGGAGAGGTGCCTATATATATTCTTGACAGCGCAGCGCATTAAACATTTTTATAGCCTAGAGATTGTATTCTTGTACATCCTGTCTCTAAACATAATTAATACACGGTGTCAGCAGGACATTGACCTGGACCAAGACCTGGACCATTATGACATGAAAGAAGAGGAACCAGTTGATGGAAAAAAGTCTGAAGATGACGGGATAGAAAAAGAAAATCTGGCCATCTTGGAGAAGATTCGTAAGAACCAGAGACAGGATCATTTGAATGTAAGTGCTCAGTCACCCCTGTTTTTTCCATATTAAGGCTGGTCATGACTGTAAAAGTGGAGTGGAGAAGTGGGGGAGCTCCTTTTTCCTTTTAATTGTCATTTCGGTGTAAACCTTTGGCAGCAGCCTCCATATTACTCAGCACAAAAACATGAGAGTCTCTTTAGTAAGACTGTGTGTATTGAATGCAAATCATTATGTTATAAGTATGTTATTTAACATTTGCAGTTATAAATGACTCAGAAAGCTTTATGATTATATTTTGTTCCTGATGCTGAGACAGTGTACTTTTTACCGGCAACCCAACTGATGTTTACAAATTTCTGTTTCGTGACTCAAACCTGTTCTTCATTGTTCTTTACTGATAAAAAGAGAGATAAGAGGTTCAGTCTGAGATTTCTCAGTGGCTTGGTTTTTCCAAACAGGGATTTTTGACTGAGCCCTACTCCTACTACGGGTTGATTTACTTTCACTTTTCTTCCAACTGACAAACATTTTTTCAGTTTCAGTTTTTGTCATGTTCAGATCAACAGTAGGACTCTGTCAAATCGCAGACTCATTGTTCATGTAACACAATGTGGCTGCTGCTGCTGCAGAGGGCACTGGCAGAAAAAAAGCTGGGCTCCGCAGCATAACATCTAGTCAGCTGTCAGCTTTCACAGCAGCAGCACGGTCCAACATCATCTGGCTGCACAGGGTTAGTTTTAGTCTGATGTCAGCTGCAGTCGAAGATCTTCTGCTCTTGGAATCTGTCTCCATCCGACTGTACTTAAAATCATCCAGAGTTCATATGAAAGTCTGAAAATCACTGGTGTCACCACTGCATTGTCATCATTAATCATTTAAGAAGTTTTTCCACTGTGTTAATGTTAGATTTATGTTCTAGAAGTTTCTTCACTCAGTGAAAGCTGGTGGTCCACTCAAGGGTTGCAAATGAGGCCCATCCACCTCTCCACTTTGCAGTATACAGCGTCATTCATCTGTGTAATGCACCTTTATGATGTACGTTGCAGGGTGCAGTCTCTGGCTCAGTGCAAGCCTCAGACCGCCTAATGAAGGAACTCAGGGAGATCTACAGATCACAGAGTTACAAGACAGGTAACTTACTTGGGCAAATTTCTCTCAAGGTGCGTCTTTGAATTCTTTTAACTCCTAAAATTCTGTTTGTGTTTCCAACTTCACAGGTATTTATTCAGTGGAACTAGTCAATGACAGCCTTTATGAATGGCATGTCAAGTTAAGGACGTAAGTTTTCTCATCTCGCTGCTTTTAATAATTTTCAGCTTGCCAAGTATAGTGTGTTCTGTTAGATTTGACTTGCTACTCTTCGTTACAGGGTAGACCCAGATAGTCCATTACATAGTGACTTGCAGGTCTTAAAAGAAAAGGAAGGAGTGGACTACATTCTGCTCAATTTCTCTTATAAAGTGAGTCCTTTTTTAAAATGTGATTTCTTTTTTGGGGGGGAAAAGTTTTCTGGAGACTGAATTTTTTTTTATCTTCATTTGACAGGATAATTTTCCTTTTGACCCACCTTTTGTACGGGTTGTCTCACCTGTGCTCTCCGGAGGGTGAGTGTGTAGAGGTCTCCTTGTGTCCAATTTGCACTTCTTCCACTAAAGAAAGTATTCACTCACTGGGACTTGGTTAAAATTTGTTGTGCACACAGTTTTTTAAAATGATTTTGGACTTCGTTGGGAGAGATGGCATAATAATATTAATTTGTCTAATAAAGCTGCAAATTGACGCATTTTTCCTAAATAATGTCGTACCTCATGTTTTGTGCCTGCAGCTGTTGGAAATGTGTCGATAACTGAACTGAACTTGCTTACGAAGCTGACTGCCCTCGAATCAGCAACACTTACGTACAAGCACCACCCATACATCTGGGAAATTAGCCTGTCTACTGCATTTTTAACACGTGGTCATTCACTTTGCTTTAATAAACACAACACAATTCAGTGAAGTGAACACTTTCTTGGTCACATGTAGATATATGCTCAGACATATTTGACTGCTGATTCCTAACACTGCTCTGTTGTTTAATTTCAGTTATGTCCTAGGAGGAGGGGCCTTGTGCATGGAACTTCTCACAAAACAGGTAGGTAATGTAACTGAGGTTGTCAACACAATATTCCTTATTCCTTAAACAACAGAGGAAATGGATTCATGGCATATTCTTGTGTGGTTTTGTGTTCCTCAGGGCTGGAGCAGTGCCTATTCCATAGAATCTGTCATTATGCAGATAAATGCAACTCTGGTGAAAGGAAAAGCCAGGGTGCAGTTTGGAGCCAATAAGGTAACTGAAGTCAAGTGTGCTTAAATTGAAGCAGGTCATTTGACCACATTTAAGGGAAGAAATGGTTTCAGCTGCCCTGAATTGACACAGTCTAGAGAAGTAAAAATGATGTATGCATATTGAAGACACAAGTAAATTTTACATTGGACTTTTTATGTCCCAACTGTACAGGCAGCAGAAGAAATATCACAGGAAAATAGTGTAGAGAGATATAGAATCACATGCAAAGTCCCCATCCTGTTGTTCAACAAGAAATTTATAGAGCAATGTTTGTTTTTCAGAACCAGTACAATCTTGCCAGAGCACAACAGTCATACAAATCCCTCGTGCAGATTCATGAAAAGAACGGTAAGTAAATATTTCTCTAGGATCGTGGCCCATTAGACACGTCATGGAGTGGATCCTGTGGCAAACAGTTTCTCTCTGTGTTCTTCTAGGCTGGTACACACCACCTAAAGAGGACGGATAAGGAGCTTCTACCACTATGCACAGGGAACATGTCTATGGGTCAAAGTATCTTGTTTTCTTTGGAATATTTCCCTCCTCTGACTTACTGGGAATATATCATCTTTCTCGTGGAAACCATCTCGTTGGCTCATCTGACAAGTATTCCTTCATCCCGCTCTGGGAAAAAAGACTTTATTCTGGTGTCACTTTGCTTCTCCCCTCAGTGTTTTAGTGAGGAGGATGATATGAGAGTATCACTAGTCATGTTTTCTAAATATGCTCATTTGTCTTTAAAAAAAAACTTTTCTCCCTTTTAAATGTGGGGAAATGCTTTTTCTTTCGCTGCTTTGACAAACTGGGCTTCACAAACAGTCAGTTACACCTCCTTTAAATGGGAATTTTAAAAGAAGATTGATACTGAAGCTCTTGAAGTGGCACCTGACCGCACCTGTTTTTATTGAATAACTTTTTTTTTTTTTTTTTTTTGGAAGTTAAGTGGTACATACATGCAAATATTGTTTTAGAAATATTATTTGGCAATTGTTTTTATTATTAATGATACAATTAAAAATAATAAGTGAGCCAATTTTCATATTTTAGGAGTGTATCTTTAAATTGAGATGACCTACCACTTGGAATCTTTTAGCTCTTACTTTATAAAATGTATGAAGAATACTGGGCCAAGCAGAACCAAAAAGCTGCAGTCTTGTCAACCATCATCGTTGAACAAATCCACCATTGGCTGATATGAAGACGTGGTTAGTGAATTAAAAAGATCTCAGAATTTGCATATTGTACATCTTGAAAAGAGGATACATGGATACATTATCAGCAGATGGTGATAATATAAATATGGAAGTTCAAACAGACCTAATGTTGAAGCTGAGGAGCACTCTTTGCCTTATTTCTGTTTATACAGGGGCCCCCGCAAGTGCTCAGTGTGGCTGTTGGCCTTTCTCTCGATATTGCCGTAAAGGGTGGTGTCTCGTTTGATGCTGAAAATGAAGCCCGTATTTTTAATATAACAGCATGTTGCACAGGGGCGTCGTCTCAACCGCTGTTATTAAAGATATGTGGGTTTGATTACAGTCACTTTGTTAAGCAGAACCGTGCTAAAATGGGCTTTACAGGGGGAATAAATGAAGGGTGTTTGCATGTGGGGTCTTTCAGCGTTCTGCCCAAAACAGCGTTTCTTGTTATATTTTCCTGACGTAGATTGATTGTAATGGTCTTCTACTGCCCCCGTCTAGGTTTGAAACTGCCACCATGTTGCGTGACGTTGCCTCAGTTTTCTCAGTTAGCAGCTAAACTTCCACCAGGGCTTCCTTTGCCACCACAATATACCATGGTTGTGTTTCAGTGTCTGCCCTTGGTGTGGGAAGGATCATTTGTAGTGCGACAAAAACTGACCTGAAACTTTGAGCTTGCAATATACTGTAGTACACCATCAGTACTGCTGTTCCCCACACTACAGGACACGCACTGTATCTAGCAATCTGTTTGCGCTTTTGCAGTTTATTTGTTAACACTGTCTGCAAAAGTACGTTTGAATGGCAACTCAGGTAACAAACAATCCTTAGGAGGGGAATCTGCACATGTTGAGTTCTGGGTTATAAGTAACGCTCTGTTACGCTGATGTTTCGGCTTGCTCACAAACTGATCTAATGTCAAAAACAGAAAATGTTATCAGCTTTACGATAATATGGGTCACGTGTTTTTTTTAATTCAAGCGATGTTAGAGAGGAAGGACTGCAGGAGCATGGTGACCAGCCCACGTTATGGCTCATCAATACCCACCAAGTCTTCTTTTGCTTTCTTGTCCTCCCAAGCACTAAAATAGGTTGGATTTTAACCTGGAGAGATAAGTTACAACAACAAGGCCACTCTGAGCTAAATATTTTGATATCAGGAAAATCATTTTTATTCTCAGCACACTTACTCCTCTTCCATGTGTGATATATCGGAGGGGTATAGAGTTATCATAATCATTAACAAGAAGTGTCCTCAACACTTAGAGGGTCCTTGTCTGAAAGTTCAGTTTTAAAGTACAACTTCCCCTGTTAAAACGCCTCTATCCAGCTGTGTGATTTCCTTGCTCCAAAATAGCGAACCTCTGGTCAGGGAGAATATTGAGACGATTCAAGTTAGACAGTCAAGACCTGCACGCTTCTCTAACTGGACTGTGTTGCAAAGATTCATTTATTTCATTTTTCAATTCATTTTTTTTTCTGGCAACAACAAACAGATGACCGAGTCTGGCACCGTTGGCTCACTTTGGTTTTTCTTTTATTTTTCATTTTCCATTTGAAGAAATTTTGACCATGTACAGTAATTTGTAAACTTGCATCAAGTTTATGAATAAAGAATTTTAAGATTATTGCTGTTTTTTTGTGCTTCCCTGTTTTTGTTATGTGAATTTTCTTTGCTGTTGCACAGTAGATCTCAGATATATTGGAGCTGATATTGCTACTTCATGAAATGACAAATATTGACCAGTCATTTTGTTTACTTCTGATAAAATTGTGGTTAATGTTTTGTTTTTAGCCTGTCCTTATAATTTCCTAAAATTCCCAGCAGAAAAATGATATTGTACAAGTTGAAGAATTTCCTTGAAAGAAAAGCGCCATATAAACCTCAGCAATATCCACTTACTGTTGTAAACCTTATTTTTCTCCATAGGCTGAACAGTAAGTACAGGTTTTTTTTGTTTTTTTTTGTGTTTTTGCATGTTAAGCTTTCTATATAATATACCCAATTAAATAGCTTTCCCCAAGAAACAGCTTCAGCAATATCAGCAAAATGTATTTACTGTAACAGAAGTACTTGTCTTGATTATTAAGGATTTATGTGTGAGCAATATCTTTGTTGTAAATGTTGTAACTTTCAAAAAGCTATTTCATTTAAAGACATCTGAACTTCACCCTATAAGTCTTTTTCAGCCTGCTTTTGATTTAAATAGAGAAAAAGTATGTATTGTATATTGGCAGAATATAGCAGGTTATGTGATGTTTACATGCCAGATGTTTCCCACAAAACCTAACATCTGCTTCACCTCTGAGCTTTTTTGAATCAGGGCTTGAGAGTCTGTTTACCGCTGCCTTTTACTACATTGGGTTGAGATCTCTGTTTATTCATATCTTGCACTGTGCTTCAAAAGTAAAATTATGTTGAGGAGACCTGCATTTTTACATTCATCAGAGGAGGAGCTTCTTAGTTCAGAGTAGCTGACAGTCAGTTTTAACCAAGTGCACCTCATACATATTTAGTTGGAGGGTGGATTAGGCACATTTTTTATTTTTAGCTCTGTTACTGTGAAAAGTGTGCACCTCTAAATATTTATATGTACTTTGTTGTTTGTTAGTGGGTATACATTTCTATCTATACATTTCTTGTTCCACTGGGGAGAGTAATCTTACGTTTATTCGATTTGTCACCTCCAGGCATGTAGGACAAATTCTGAAAGGCTGTATGTAAGACATATGTGTGAAGCTTTTAAATAACAAAACAAGATGCAACAAGAACTGTTTAATATCTATTAGGGTAAGACCAAATAATACAAAAGTAATACACAAAAATGTATTCCTCATTTACTTCACTCATGGAGACACAGCCTCCTCAAACGCTTCATTCACCTAATTTGAGCATGTTCCTATTGAGTGTGTTCATCCATGGCAAATATTTTTCTCACCTCAAGTAATTATATATTTATATCTACTTATCATATAGTACATGATGATACATATCAAACAACAGACGGCACATGTGGGAACATGGGAAAGTTGATGGCAAATGGCTTTGAGAAGCTTAAATACAGCGGTATGAAATGCAGAGTGTAAGCTGTCCAATGCACTGAGGTCCCTGCTACACCATAACTATACAGCAGATAATTCAATAGACACATATACTGTGCTGTATGTACATATGGCAGAGAGTCTGGACAGGTCCCAAACTCAGCATCATAATTTACTACTGCCACAGAGCAAAGTAGCCTCTCTGTTCATCTTGTGCACAAATTTATGCTCAAGTTAGAGATCAGATCAGCTCAACTTTGTGCATTTACAACAACAGATGAGCTTGTGAATTGTACAGTTTTCAGGGTTATACTTCATAACTACTGTATGTGCATCTGCTGGTGAAAATGTTATGCAGTTGTAAAATTACACCAGTGATGTCCAAATTGAAAACAGGCCCCATTTTTCAATTCATATCACCTTTTGTTATGGTTGTCAATATTTCTGTGTGTACTTGAAGCCTGCACAACAGGACCCCACATGATCCTAATAATTCTACTGTTTAATATATTTACGTTAGTATTGCTCCACTGTGATAAGTTTGCACTGACATCAACAGGCAACCCAGTGCAAACAATAATTAAGATTTTTAAAGAAATATAATTTGTAAAAAAAGAAACAAAAGAATAAAAAAAATCTAAATC
>OMNW01002973.1:54123-69917 GCA_900303245.1 Selene dorsalis
AAATCAAAATCTGTTACCTACAGCCATGGAGAGACGCAACGAACATGTGCTTCACACTCACCCACACATCATCCAAAATACACTTGAAAAATGAGGTTGGTACAAAAAGAAAACAACTGGAAAGGAAAACAACAAACAGCCTATTGATACCACATCATCATCACAATCAGACAAGACGACTCACAGGTTTTGAAATAACGAGCATTCAGGTACGTATCTTCACATCTGTTTCAATTCTAATACTGTATTACTGTAAGAACCATCTATTGAATCTTGAAGAGTCAAAGTGACATGAGGCAAACATCTTTTCACTGAAATCAACGTCACATCAGGCCTCACGAGGGCCACACGCAGATATTCTCTCTTTCAATTTCACCTCGTAAAGAAATAGTTGTCTTGAATTTTATATTCTATTTTCTTTTATATAAATATCATATTACACCTATTCATGGAGTAACACCAACAGCCACAAAAAGACACACTAAGGCCTGAAATCCAGAGCTTCAGAAACAGGTAGCCATTTAAGCATTTACATGTAGGGGTTAGTGGAAGAATTTGTCAAAGGGAGAAAACATCCATCACTTCATACAATGCTGTGACCACCTACAACAATGATTATTAATATTTACTGTACGTCCTACCTTCAAGTGTTTTGGTTTTATGTCACTTTAAACCTGTACAATGTTGATTTGGAATGTTTTATCCAAAGAACAGCAATCCTAAATACTGCATGTGCTTCACTTGAACATGTAAATAATAATTCACTGAACTCAAACCAACCAGCTCAACATAGGACCAGGATGAAACGACGAAACCAAACACTGCAAATGGCTAAATAGTGGTGATAAAAGGAGACAAAAGCCCAATATGTTGACACTTAAAGGGCTTTGCAGGTAGAATTGAAAACAAGCTATCACCACTTTCCTGAGAATGTAAAAAATGTTGAATTAAACAGAATCTTCATCATAAAGAAAAGAAAAAAAGAAAAAAAAACAGGTCACCAAAACATGGAAGTATAAGCCTCAATTCTGAAACAGTTTGGAAAATACCTGCCTCGTGAATTTTGTGCTAAATGCTTGCAAATGGCGTATATCTTTCTATTTCAGTAAAGTTTTCCTAGGGTTTTCAAATTCTAATTATATTGTTGAGATTTTGGCCAAGTTGAACCGCTCCTGCTAATATAGCGTTGTTTGCTTTCCTTCTGAGGGTTAGATGAAAGGCTCAGTGCCACTCATGGCCAATGCAGTAAATAAGGAGCTACACCAGCAGCTGCTAGCTTAGCTTAGCACAAAGACTGGAAGCAGTGGGAAACAGCAAGCTTAGCTTTGTCCAAATGAAACTAATGTATCTATCAGTGCCTCTAAAAATCACTGCTTAACATCTTATCAGTCTGAGCTGTACATTTTGTCACCTTTGGATGGAGCTGTTAGGCTAATGCGAGCTAACCAGCTGTTGACGGCGGCCTCACATCTTACACTCAAGAGTGGTATTGATTTTATCATCTATACTCAACAAGAAAGCAAATTTGCCAAAATATCATTGCATTCCTTTAATGGGAAATAGTTCTTTAAAGTTTTCTTTACATGCTTTAGCATTTGGTGACCTTATAACTTCAAGGCTAAAAAAAAAGTAAACATTAAACAATACGGCTGTTACAGTACCTTAAAACCCTGTGCCAACCACATATTAACCAACCTGAATAAACTGATGAAGCTCAGGGGATTGGTTTTAGCTATTATTATGTGTCTCCGCTGAAAAGCACCACACGCATTGGCCAGCTAAAATCGAGGAGCAATAGGAGATTTTTAAAAAACTGTCTGTTGATTTAAATGTGATTTCAGTAAAATTATTAACTCCCATGTGTGTCAGAACTCAATAAAAGTACATTTCCAACAAAAACGTGACTTTTCTCTCCATTGTTCTATTCAAATTCAGCTTGTACAGTATTATAATGAAGGGCACCTAATTCTGAATTGTGTTCTTAATTGATCCCTTTTTTATCTCTCCCACTCGGCAGCCTGGCCCCCGCCTCTGTCCTACATCGGGTCGTCATAGTTGTAGGTAGGAGCTGCTGAATACTGGTTCTGCTGGTTCTGCATGGCTCCTTGCGCAGCTCCCATGGCTGCCTGCTGGGCTGCCTGCTGGACGTGGGGGTTCTTCCAGGCCCCGGTGGCCCACTCCTCCTGGGCCTTACCCAGACTGCCACCACTACCACGGTAGAAGTTATGAACCTATAAAGGACAACGCAGCTGTAAGTGACAAATGAAATGACTATAGTTCGTATAAAGTCAGTATGTATACCTACTGTGCTTGTTTTGACTTTTTCTTTTTTAATTATTTTTCTACAGTAACGGTGCTTATAGGCATTTAACCAGCTGCGTGACTGAAGTTGTTAGCCAATACTTATGCTGAGGTCATGTCAGGTGGAATAGATGTTGGTTGTCAGTGACATCAGTTGAACAGGGACAAAACTTTTTTGGCTCATGTACCAGGTGACCAAATTTCATTAAAGTGAGTAGGTGCCATCTTTGAATTTTCAATTCCTATAATATGTCCAGGCTAGCAACACGCCAGAGCCTTTTTACCAAATGAAAACTACAAAATGCACATTTGTGTTTCTGGGAAAGAAGCTTAATCCTTTTTTTTCTGAGAAGAAGTAGGCATGTATAAGTCACCTTTGTGAGGGCAATGAAGGAGAGCACAGCCACTGCAGTAAACATGATGGTAGGAATCAGCATGACAACAGCTGAGCCAATGTTGGTGCTGAAGAAGGTGATGGTTGCCAGCCAGCCACTAAGGGAACAAAAAATGAGTTAGCGTCATCGCACACTTAATGACAAAGTATAAATGCACAACGCATTAGTGGTAACTATTTTTGCAAGAAAAGAGCATCATTAGCATTTATTTATAGTAATATTCAAAGTGCATTGGGAGATCATCTCCTTTTGGTCATTTTTTTTGGCCCACATGTATTTCAAGCTTTCTCACTGAAAACAGCTACCTGCTGTGACCAAAAGCAACACTGATAAGAGCAGTGACAGGGAGCCAAAACAGAAAAAGTTGCAACAACAACAAAAAAAGATGCTTATTGCTCTGTAGTACTGATGCTGACTGTAGATTTGGTGTTCTTCTTTGTGGATCTGTCACTAAGAGCAAGCCCTTTCACATTCCACTGTGATTAAATCTATTGTTAATATGAATATTTAGCAGCTTTAATATGGTGCTCTCTCTGACCGGTGACAATTTACAGATAAAATCTGTAAATAGATGGATAAAGATCACAAAGGGAAGTGCTCCAACTTTGGACCAACATGTAACAAAGCGCTTTTCAGCATCATGAAAGCATCAAATGGATGAAGTGGATGAACATCATGTTCATCCCTCCAGTGGAGCTACAGAGGCTTTCTATAGAGCACTGAATCTGTTCTGGAGGGTTGTGCTGACCCAACATCCCACTAAAACACTTAATCTTAAGAATATGTATTAGTTTTAACAATCAAATTCTTACCACACTCCCCAACCTGGAATACCAACAGTCTGGATAATACTGATCACCACCTGGGCCATGAAGACGAAGAAGAAGGCCATAAAGTTGAAGGAGCTGTCGGTCCTACACAGAGAAAATTTACAGAGAATATATTTAATTAACATTACAAATGTTGTGATTCGGCAGAGGTAAATGTTGTGTATGATAGGGATGTAATCAGCTTACTTGAAGGCCTTGTAAATGGGCCTGAACCAGCACACGTAGGAGCAGGGAGTGAAGAGGATGAGCCACAGGATGGCCATGCCGAAGTTGGTCGCTCCACCTCCTCCACACATCCACGCCAGACAGCCAATCAGATTAAAAGCCAGTGTGGCGGCGTTCACTGTCAGCATCCAAGAGGAGGAGCAAAGTTGGCCAAAACATGGAAGGCCGAAGACAAAAACCTCTACGGCAAATAGCCCACATGCTGCATTACTCATAATTCAGCAGGACTGCATCACTATAAATCTCAGCTACTCAGCACTAAAACTATCAGTCCTCTATCACTGTACAATAATTCAACATAAACTGGAGCTACAACTTATTTGGTAAAGACTGCACACAATTCCAAGTCAATAAGTACCAAAGGTTATTTGTAAACTAATCTACTTTTACGACCAGACTTACATTGCTTGTTTCAAATGGCAGAACCTAAGTGATGAAAGAAATACCATGATGCTCAAGTCAATATTACAATTTAACACATTATCATCTACTGTTATCACAAGGTTCTTTTCTGGATTCATCCATTGATAGAAATAGTTCAGTGTGGAAATGTTTGCCTGAACCAATGTACCAAAACCTAAACATTTTCAGTTCCACTGATATACATTATAAAAAAGCTGAAAATCCTGACATGTGGGATGTTGGAACCAGAAAATATGAAAACACCTGAACTGATAAATCGCTTATCAAAATAGTAGCTACTTAAATTTATTCAAGTTTTTCTTCATTTAGATCAGAGCAAATGGCAAACGTGTCACATACATCTAAATACAATATTTGTGACTTCACATATGAATGCATACGAACATGGAAAAATAGGTGAATCAGGCTCCGTGCCATGTTGTGGGACCAGTCGGTCTGGTCTCACTGCTTTATTGGAGTGTTTGCTGTTTAACTCTCATAATATTTAGGGTAAAACAAAGTGAGGCTGCATGAGAGACCAGAAGCAGCCAAGAAGTAAATGATGTTGCACGTGTCATACAGCCCGCAATCAACCCACAAACTTTTAGTGCAGATACACTCACAGATCCATAGGTAGTAGAGCCTCTTGCACATGGTGCGCCGCTGATCTGGGATCTCATTGAAGTCTTGGTAAAAGCATGGCTTGAGGGGGATGAATCCAGGCAGAGGAGGGAAGTTGTTTTCTAGGATAGAAAGACACAGTTCAGCACAGCTGCCCACACACCAAGTACATAAAGAAATGAAGTCAAGACAGCTGCATTATTATTAAAATTCAACCTCATACATGGGTTGATTTTGCTATTCAAGAGCCAAATTCTAAAACGGACTCCACATCACATGCATGCAGTATGGATAGATGAGCTTACCTGCCATGATCACTGCTCAGTATTTTCCTCCACTTGCAAACAGACACACAGACTTCAATATCAGCTGCAGCTGCTGAAAACCAAACTGCAAACAACAGAGCCGTTTTATGAAGAGTAAACTGACTCATTCACATAGCTTTCCTTATGGGCAACAGGCCACAATCCTCCATAGGCCTCCTTGTGGATCAGCATCCACACATTTCATTGGAATAAAAGACACCCAATCCCCATTTGATTTGATTAGGGGTGGTGTCCAGGCCTCTAAGAGCACCCACCCATCATGAAACATGACTGATAATGATAAACATGTTTTCCTTACCACATATTACCGCTGGGTAAAGCGCGCGGTGAGGAAACAGTGTGGCCCTGTCGCGATATCTATGTATTCATAACCTATTGATGCAAAATAGGCGTGTTACAGGCCTACAGAGTTCAGCCCAGAGAGGTGTTAGTTTATGCCTTATCACTTGCAGAAGGATTATAATCAACCACTTTCCTTATTGTCTGAAAACCGAATCTCAGTCCTTATGATGGAGGGTGTAGGGTAGCCCTCTGAAGGGCATCTTTCCGCCACAAAACGAAGCAATCTCTGCTACAACAAAACCATCTGGTCCTGGTGGATTTCGTGCATTATGATCCTAACCGTGTCTTAGACGTGTATTTGTGTCGGCGGATGGCAGTGATGCTGCAGTTGGACACTGTGCATCGTGATCACAGACGATGGAGGAGCGTCCTTCAGGCTGTGCTGTGCGACACGGCGGCGGTGGTGGTGCATCGCTGCTTCTTCTCCATCCGGACGCCAAACAGGTCAAACCAGACTTCGAGCTACACGGTTGGATTTAGTCATACCAATTTCCCTCCCGCTTCCCCAGATGGAGGGTAATGAATGGAAATGCAGTGATTAAAACGTCTTACCTCCCGCTTCGTCCGAGAATGTCGCTAAAATCCCTCGGTTCGTTTAAATAGCATCCTATGGATTAATTTGCGTTAAACACACTGGAGGAAACACACGGGCCTGGCGCTTTGGGAGACAAATATCTATCGTTATTCCTCAAATGATGGCTTTGGGAGTAAGGGGCGGTCACGTGACGTAAGGTCTTTTCTTTACGCACATACCCCTGCCTTGGTTGTACCCGCCCGGGTAGGACCATTGTAGGACCAGGGCCGCGAGAGAGGTAAAAAAAAAAACGGGATTTGTTGCCTGTCTGAATCGACCAATCAGAAGGCAGAGGTATCGGCTCATAAGCTCCGCCCCTCGGTGATGCTGTCCACAGTGCTGAAAACCAGGAGTCAGTCTGAACTGATTGGCCGCCTGATAACTACTATTAAATATAGCCTCCTATACTGTAATACAAATATCACAGCAGGAAGTAAAGAAGATGTATGAAAGTCCCACACGGAGGAAAAGATATATCAGGTGCTGCAAAGTTAATTGACATGGTGTCAACATCAATGAGTTACATGACAAACATTGACTTTGTAAGATCTTTTTATACCACAAAATGAAATTTTCAACCTGATTCCTCCTAATTCCTGAAAATACTGGGGATGATAAGACTTTGAATCATTATAGATACATTTATGTCATACATTAAATGGATGGAGAAACTTTTAAGACTTTTCAAGACATGCAGATACATTATGTAGATTAAACACCTTTTCAGATGTTTTTCAGACCAATTAACAACTTGAAATGTAAATTTAAAGGACATTAAAGAAAGAAAAAAGACAGAATATGCTCAGTGTAAGTGCAAGGTGATTAGTATTCAAGGTTCAGACAAAAGATATTAACAGGATGAAAGTTTTTCATACCACTACATACTAATAAAGCACTGATCTTGCAAAGTTGGTTTTCGGCCAAGAGACAGAGCACCTCCATTCTCCCCGTAACAAGTCATTTAACCATGAAAATTACTCTGAAGCTGTTTAATTAAGGTAATAAAAAAAAATCCTGCATAGTTCCTCTTTAAATTGGGTTATTTGTTGTGACTTTATTAACAAGTCATGAACCATTTCCCAGTTCCTTACCAATTAGTCAAAAGAGAACAACTTTGGACTCATTCTCCAATACACCATTTGCCAAACAAAAATAACGGAGGAATTTAGTACACTGACCAGCTTGCAAAATGCTTTTGAGCTTCTCTACCTAACCAAGTATGGTTATTTTTCAATTTAACAATTTCATTTTTCAATATAGTTCAACAGCCGAAACAGATCTCAGTTCAACAGTATTACAAACTGCATAGTAGTACACACTTTTCCTGAAGGGAGGGCCTGTTAGTTTTAGCTTGGTGTACCTGTACTGGCAGCTCAGTGTAAATAGGTGTGTGGACGTCATGCTGCTTTCAAGTGTACTCGTTAATTTCCGGATAGTGTTTCTTCCAATGTAGCTACACGACAAAATGAGGAGGGGGATACGTACAAGAACCTTTTTGATGTTTTTGACACGCTCTCTTAGTTTTACTCTCTATAGTTGTATTCATCTGCTTTCTCTCTTTTCTATTCGCTAATTGATCTCGATATTGGCCAACAACTGAACATTTCCAACATTTTTCGGTACTTTGAACGCAGCAGTGGCTCAAGCTAACGTTAGCTCTTCCTGCTGTGTTATGAGTTGAGGAAGACTGAAGGTAACGGCAACTAATGAAACTAAACTACCGTCTACAGGCGAAACAGGGCTAGGGTGCGTTCCTAATACCTTTAATAAGTACTCGGTATCCAAACAGTGATGTGTTTGTCAGCAGCAACGTTACTCGGCGACAGAAAGGTCAGCTCTGCACTTGTTGTGGCTCTGCTAATGTTAGCTAACGCCGACCCTCCTATGCTAACCAGTTCAAATGGATACTCCAAGCTTTAGCTAACATTGCACCTGTGCTGAGTTAAACTCTCCATTCAGCTACTCACGAGTCTCAGTGTGTTCACACCTCTGTATGAAGCCTCTACAATTTATAGACAATTGCTGTACTTTAACTGACCCGTATTGCTGAACATAAAGCAAATTAGTAAAGAGACTATTAAGTATCAAGCGTTGTAATCAACCAAAAAACCGAACGTCATATAAGATCACAGCTGTTCATTGCACTTGGTTAATGAACAAAATTGATGATTGAACTAGTTTAAAACATAACATCGTTCCAGCTGATAAGATGTGACATTTTACTGCTTTGTAATTGTAGTTGCTAAAGTTATTTAATGTTTCTTGCTAATTGTTGGGTAAAACGGGCACTTTAGTTACTCTCGGTTACTGTGATTTTCTTTTTGCAAATCAAACAATTAGCAGATTCATCCATAGTAAAGTAGTCATTAATTGTGGCTGTATATAAATGGTTAAAATTAACATCACCCAAACTAGATTGATTAAATGGCCCCAACAAAGTCCTCACTTCAAAATCATAGAATCTGAGCAACTTTGCTTTATTTGAATTAAGTGCAGAAATGTACTGAGGATAAGTGGTGCCTTATTTCAAAAATAAAATGTTTGTACTTTATGTTGGCAGGGGATACTTATTATGCTGTTAACACATAACTTAATTTTTGGCTGTTGTCACTCGTGTTATCTTATCATGTGTGTCTGCAGTGCTGGGAATGCAGCCACCGCTCCCACCTGAGGCGGTCAGAGAGCTGGTGTGCTCCTGTCTGCACAGAGACCCAGTGGCAGCAGACCTCCGCTGCAGCCTTTTCGTTGCTGCTGCTCAGAACTACAAGAGGGACTCTTTGCTCAGACCCTTTCCTCCCCGATACCTAAGTGGTGACAATAAGGATTTTGAAGAGCTGGTACGAGATACAGAGACCTTTAAACGCTTATGAACAATCTACATCCCTGCTTACTTTTTAAGAGCACACATAGTTTTAATCACTTACTGTAGATATAACAAGAAATCAATAACTACAGGAATTTCAGTGACGTTTTACTTTTTCTCTTTAGTATGGATGCAGATGCACCATGAGAATGGTGCTGGCATGATACACATACACTTGGTGGCAGTAATGTGCTGTTAAAGGTGACACTGTGTCACAGTTTTTTCAAGTAAACCTGACTCACACTAACACAACTGCTCTGCCATAATATGTACTTTTATGATTTCAGCATATAGCTGGTTCTTATTGTTGATGTTTCCACCCTGACTTGAAATTGACATCAGTACAACACAGCTGTTATCTTTGTAATATGAAGCCAGGCTTTGGACTTGTTCAAGCAAGTCCAAATCATACATACAATTGACTTTAACCCATTCAAGACAATGCATCACCCCTGAACAATATGTTCTTTGGATGGATGGAAGGCTACAGCAGGCCTATTATTATACCTGATTATTATAATGATAGTATTTGCAATGAGGACGATTCTTACATTTTATAAAGAAATACTGAAAGTAAATGTCTATATATTTCATTTGTTAGTGTATATATACTCTATATTAATAGCGTCTTAGTTTCTGTGGGAACACTCAGGATAACACAGGAATCTGTGATGGTGACAACTGTGACAACACAGCTTTATATGCACTGAGAGGGAAAACATACTGCAGACTGCCCTGCCTGTTGTCATGGCACTGTAGTCAAACTGCTCATTTTGTCCTCTAGTTGGCAGATGTCAAGTCTTTGCCTGGCGTCAGAGAGCTGGTGAGACTGCGACCTGGAGATGGAGATCATCATCTGGCTCTCACACACTGGATCCTCTCTTCAAACAGCTTTGCTGTGAAGACACTACAAAAAGAAGAGGTGCATTAATGCATTTACAGCAACACAAATCACAGTTTCTTTAAGTGTGTGCTGTTAAGTTTATAATGCGTTTCTTTGATCTCCCCCAGTATGGAAAACTTTGTAACCTGACAGAAAATGAAGGGGTTTCTGCGCCTGTGCCAGATTTCCTCTTTGAACTGGAGTACTGTGACCACATGAATGCCAGGTTTGAGAAGATGAGAGCGGGACGAGATGTCTTCTATGCATTCCACGGGAGCCGCCTGGAGAACTTTCACTCAATCATTCACAACGGGCTACACTGTCACCTCAACAAGGTCAGTGCAGCCGTCTGAACACCATGTGGATGTTACTGATTAACACGGCAACTTACATCTGCTTGATCTGCTTTTTTGTTTTGTATGTGCAGAACTCTGTGTTTGGAGAGGGGACCTACCTCACCAGCGACCTCAGCCTGGCTGTCCTCTACAGTCCACACAGCAGCAGCTGGAGAGACAGCCTGCTGGGTCCACTGCTCAGCTGTGTTGCCTTGTGTGAAGTCATTGATCACCCAGATGTTAAGTGCCAGGTCAAGAAAAAAGGTGTGTACCCCACCATGGGATGTACTAAATGGATACGCAGAATGTGAATCCTATATGTTTTAATTTGCTGTAAACTGAAAGCACCCACTCATTTTCCATTTCAGATTCTGAAATCATTGACCGTCAGCGCTCAAGGGCAAAGAATAGCGAAGGAGGGGACGTACCACAGAAGTACTTTGTGGTCACCAACAATCAGCTTTTGCGAGTCAAGTACCTGCTTGTTTACTCTCAGAGGAGGCACCTGTCCAGGTAAGACAGGTCTCGTTTAAACACAGGAAGAATTCATAAGCAACTTAACACAAAATGAACTCATAGACAGGCAGATTGTGCTGTTTGCCTTTCATTCCTCTGTGCTGGTGACAGTCAGGGCAGGAGGCATAATGTTTCCAGGTTTCCATCCATCCACCCATTGCTTTCTCATGAACAGAACATCTCAGTAGTACTGTGAGAGAATCTCTTCAGAAAGTTAAATTAAACTTTAAATTCTCATATTTCTGAAGCTGGAAACTAAAAAATGTTTGCAATTTCTTGCTTAAATGATATTTTTATCGTCAACATAGTTAATTAAATTTATCCTATGACAAATCATTATAGCACCAACTTTCATTGTATGCTCTGTACAATGACAATAAAGAATCTAATCTAATCTAATCTAATATAATATAATCTAATCTATAGTCCTACAGAAACACAGGCCTGTTCTTCTGCAATTTGTCCCACAAAGTAAATGAGTGTGTTGGTCCAGTCAGCACTTTGTTCTGCAGGAGTAAAACCAGGCTTTTCTTGTGTTTTTGCTCTTCAGACATTCACACAGCAGGTCCTGGTTCCTCCGACACCATTTTGCTGTGATGATGAGCCTATACCTTCTGCTGCTCATATTCATCGGTGCCTTTAACTCCACCACCTTCGTATCCTTTTGGAACAGACTATTCAGGTGATGAGACAACGGGACAGATGGCCTGGATGTTCATTGTACCCTGTGCCTTCCTGATCGCAGACTGAGTGGAAGCCTGAGCAAAGATGCACCTTTATACTTTTTTCTCTTTGCAATCATTCTTTTATTTTTATAAGTAGGTGGAATTACTGTTAGTCCAAGATAACATATCGTTTCTGATAGCAGCTATCCTCATAGCCGCTCTCGTGTATTAATTCTGTTGAAACCTTTCTGCATTTTAAGAATGTTATGCAATGTTTCATCTGTAATTTGTATTTGTTTAGTAAAAAAATCAGTTTTATAGAAATGCTCTCCTGCTGTGTGGTCTAAGTCGTGTGGGGACAGTTTGAGTAACCAACAATGGGAAAAGAAAAAACAGGGAGGATTCTTAGCACAACTGCTAACTGTACTGACTCATTCATATCAGTCTTCATGTTAGTCTCTTGATTTATCCTGATTTATTTGTAATGGCATGAATTTGTACATATCAAGTATGTAGCATTTATAGCTCATAAGTAAAGTGTAACTTTAAGATATTATACTGGTTGGTCATGATGGGGAAAAACATACAGTGGTCCTAATGTTGGCTCACTGAAAGGCCACTGGTAGCCTGTTTGTTATAATTCTCAATCTGATAATTTTTTATAAAAATGTATTAATTTGTACTGAAATTGTTTCAAAGATCTAAGTAAGGTTAGTCTATTCTAAAATTAAACAGTCTTAAAAGTGAGGTTTGAATAACTGTAAGCAAATGGAGATATTGAGAATACTCATGTAGACACATTTGTAGCTGATTGCTGTGCATCAAAATCTACCTAAAGGTCACAATAATCTCTTGTACTTTTCTATTGTTCCAGGGTTTTGTGTTGTATTCAGACTAACACAGACTGGCTGCCTCTTACGGGGACGTATTTATTACAGCTGGCACGAAGACAGTGGTTTTGTTATCCATTGTTTTTATCAGTAAAAAAAGTTAGACGGGTATATGGGATTGATAACGGAGGCGGCCTGCTTTGGTGGCAGATCCTGTCGTTCTAATAAATAGCCGATATGCTGATGTGTGTCCACAGTTAGAAGCACAAGAAATGCACAAAAGGAAAAGAAATAGGTCGAACTTTTTTTGTAGGTAAATAGTAAAAGGACATGTTTTCAAATGAAATGAAAATTTAGTATTTAAGTTTTAGCAAAGCACCAATTTCTTGTAACATAAAACCAAAGTGCATATTGAATAAGACAGATTTACTCATGGATACCTGCATGAACCTAACTGTCAGCATGGTCGATCGTTTTTAGTTACTTGCCCTTGTTTCCTTCCTCTGACATATTTTTATATCCATGTAGTCAAACTAGGAGCTGCGCAGATTAAATACCAGATATTATTTAGTAGGTCAGTAATGCAACAAACTCACAGCTAAAATAAAAAGAAGATGAAAGAAAACACAGGCCTTTGTTTTGGTATAAAAACTAATTCCAAGTTGCGAAATCCCTCAGATAAATGGCCTCTCTTGTTCAGAAATGTGTCACATTTGAAGGACACAGAACAAACTGCCCATTGTTGGTCCACACTTTATTCCCTTTCTGTAAACACTTCATTATTGCTGCCTCATAAACTGTCTGTTATTCAATAACCATCAACTGTCAGAGGGGCATTGATGGCAGAGGGGACTCAAGATGCTTTACTTCTCCTGTGAACCAGAAAACCTCTGGAAACCAGAGTTCAGCCAGAACAGACCCAAGAGACGGACTAAGACAGTTTCACTCACTATGTTGTTTTTACACACATTGCCACAGTACACCTCACTTGTCCGCCTCAAGGTTAGTTTTAAGATCTTTCACTGTCTCTAGGTGTTGTTATTAGTTCACACTTGCATGCTTTGACACTACAAAGCGAGTGCTTGTAGAAGACGAAACTAAAACCCAACACACAAGTGGCTCCGACACCACGCTGAGGCGCGGCTCTGCTTTGAGCTAAATACTCAACATGTTGCTGTTTAGCAGTGGAACTGAGACTGAAGGGAGGGTCACTAGATTTGCTGCTGCTGAATTTGGCTACTAATGGATTTACTCTAAGGAGGCATCAAGATGAGATATTTCAGTCTATGATGGACAGACTGCATGCAACTTACATGGTTAAAAACACTTCATATATCATGTGCAGAGTGTTGGTGCTTCACTATTTACAGCCACCTGTTCACTACCTGTATGAATTGAATCCCAATACAGAGCATCATTTTCAATAATCAAGAGTAAAGAATTCATGAATATCAGATTGTTTTCATCATTTATCCTCAAGTTGACTAATAATAGAGATAATAGTATAAAAAAGAAGGTAATCATGTTTCTAAAATGCATCACTTGGA
Organism: Selene dorsalis; assembly: GCA_900303245.1. Classification (NCBI taxonomy): domain Eukaryota; kingdom Metazoa; phylum Chordata; class Actinopteri; order Carangiformes; family Carangidae; genus Selene; species Selene dorsalis. Next base: position 67,779 of record OMNW01002973.1, read on the forward strand.
TCTTAGTGAACTTAGAATCCATCCATCCATCCATCCATCCATCCATCCATCCATCCATCCATCCATCCATCCATCCATGTCTTATCCAGCCAGTTATCATTTCAACAACATCATCTTGCCACCAGACAAGCAGAGTGTGATATAGACTTTTATTTCTCATGATTTAAAATACACTTCATTTCACAGGATTATGTTTAGCGTTACATGACATGTAAAATGTGATACACAAAGTTTAGAGATAGCTGCCTTTTTCCATTGTGCTACATGAGCTCGAGAAGGTTTCCTCTGAATCTCCTCTCCTTACTTCAGTGCGTTTTGACAGGCTGGGACCAAACATAGAAAATGCCCCTCAGTGATACTCTGAAGAGAAAAACAACACACGGACGGATTTAGTGTGTGTGAAGGCACGACATTTTAATAAGGCAATATAATAGCTTAATTTGTTGTTGATGTGGCTTTCTGATGGGTTTACCTGCAGGTCGTTGTGGCATGCAGGACTATGAGCTGCTGTCAGGTGGTTGTGCACGCACTTCCCAAAGCGGTGCAGACAGGAAGAATCTGAGGGGGCGCAGGTCTGAGGACATGACGGGGGTTTGAGCAGCAGACAGCTTGAACAGGAGGTGTGTTGGCAGGAGCCCTGGCATGGCTTCTTTTCCACAGACACAAACCTGCACAGCACAGGAGTCAGATTTCTGTTCGAAATGCAACGTAACACATTTAAAAAAAAAAAAAAAAAGATGAGAGGAGTTTGTTGAGTGAAGTTTCATCCAGGCACCTGGCAGAGCAGATTTCAGAGGGGTTGGCCTGGCAGTACTCCTTGGTGCACTCGGGGTGACAGGTCTCTGGATCCAGTGGTTCAATCACTACACAAAGAAAGCAGACATTTTAAACACTGATTGAGAAACAGGAGATTTGCATTTCATGAAACCTTTGCTTTCAAAATGTAAATGTTTACATATTTGCAACAAAGTGTGCAACCTCTAATCTCGTACTACGTCTGATATTCTATCGATAACAGCGACAACTCTTTTCACCATGAAGAGATAAGAGATGTAATTAAGGCTTAACTGTTAGCAGAAACCTTTGATTCAAAGGAAGCCTTGACCACACTATCAGTCTTCACAGCTCATAAATGAGACTTACCACACTGGCACTGTTCCCACTGTAACTTCGTACATCTACTTGAGTACTGTACGTTTGAATATCTCCATGCTCTGCCACTTTACACTATAGCTCCACTGCAGTTCAGATTACTTACTTACTACTCCACCACATCACACCTGAAGTCACAGATTACGTTGCAAATAAAAATCTTAACATCTGAAAAACCAGTGACCAGGATTCAAAAACTGCTGCACATTAAATTACACAAGCCAAGTGTATGTATATTTATTGAAATAAGCTTCCTCTCAATCAGCTACAGCAAGTGAAATTCTTCACTACGATAAAATATTATTTTGAAAATGAATGTAACACTGACAGAATCAGGTCCGCTGCAGGGTTAGTGTTTCCACTGTTCATATTTCTCAGATGCTTCAGGGTTTTTACTTGATCTGGAGTATTCGCAGGTTGTGATTGTGCTGCAATATTCAGATGTTGTCACATTGTCTTTTTCTTAACAGGTTATTGATGTAAGAAAATATTTACCTCCCTGTGGAAAATGATGTAAAGTCGTCCGCAGCACATTACCTGTTAGATTCTGAGGTTATTAGTGACAATCTCACCTGCTTTACAGATCCCTTTGTACTCTTCTTCTGGTTTGTCAGATGTTGCGTCCTGGTAAACACACACCAGTCCCTCATCACACTTGCCCAAGTAGTCCCATGTTCCCCCACAGGTCTCCCCCTCTGTCCTGGCACAAACAGGGCAGCAGCCACAGACGCCTGTTGTGACACCACCTTTACACTGGAGCTTCAGCGCCCGTCGGGAGGAGCAGTGGACCCTCTCGCAGGGCGGACAGTGGAGGGCCCGAAGCTGCTGAGCTGCTCCAGAGGGCAGGTCCTCTGACCCTAATGCCCCCAACAAGGCGCTGAGAAAGAAGAGCATCCACATGCTTGATAGAACTAATGTGACCCTGAGCTGAGCACACCTGTCTGCTACCTGTTATATATGTCAGCACCTGCAAAAAAGCTTCATAGT
>OMNW01002983.1:2497-12926 GCA_900303245.1 Selene dorsalis
TGGGCGCTCCCGGGCTGCGGCTCCCCGCCCTCCGCCTCCCCCTCGCTCTGGAGGAGAGAGCGCGTCCCTGCCTCCTCCTCGCCCGTCTCCACGTCAACCTGGACCCGGTGATGCTGCACAGCGACCAGGAGCAGCAGCAGGCAGAGACACGCTGTGCTGGCTATAGAGATGGCTGTTTTCTTCCCGTTATTCAACATGACTAAAAGTTCAAAAACAAAACACTAAACACTATGAAGCGACGTGAATCTCCAATGCAAAGTCCATATGTTGTTTTTTTTTTAAACACAACAGGATGGATGGAAGATCCTGTTGCACGCGCAACTGAATATTGAACAAGAGATGCGTTAGGAGGGAACATATATAAGCTTGCATCCTGGCCACGCCCCGTGGGAGGTCCTTGAATGCAGCATGTATGCGGCAGCATGTCAGTGACGCTGAAAAGGGGCGTGACTATAGCTGTGTGTGTGTGAGAGTGTGTGTGTGTGTGTGGGTGAGTGTGACCCCTGCAGGGTTCACAAGTAAAAGATTGACCCTAAGACAACAAAGCTGCAGGTGCTCTGAAGGAAAGGTGTGCACCTGGAGAAAAACTGCATCACCTACACAACCACTGTGACTCCACACTCACTCACTCACTCTCTTTTTCAAGGTGTGTCATTTAAACTCAGCAGAGTGTGAGGCTGAGCCCGAGCCGGGTGTTCACCAGACAAACAGCCTCTATTGTTCCCTGCTGACCTTGTGTGGACTCCAAACAGTTGGCCATTCCTGAACACTTGTTATTCAAATTCTGGCTCTCACAACCAAATGCCGTCTGGTGCTGGGACTCTGACCAAAAGACACGAGTTCCTTTTTAGGCATTTTAAACGTGCAGCTGCTTAGGGGGCTCAGAAAACACCCACCACCCATGCAGCGACCACCACATTGAGTCTATCATCAAATAAATGTCTCGTTTTGCTTTTGGTGAAGGTTGTGGAGCTTCACCTTTGGGACAAACTCCCAAAAAAGTGAATGTTGTTTACAAGGTTGTGAGAGAGAAAGGCCCGGTCACTCACCTCTCTGTGGTTAACTTGTGTCTTTACTTGCAGTTCCGTGTTGTTCCAGAGCATTTGCACCAGAAAAGGTTTCTTTTCATTTCTTTTCTTTTCCACTGCAGGTGTTTTATTCATTTTGATTCTGGGACACGGGGACATAAGTTACGTCTCTGCTTTGTGGCTCCTGACGAAGCCTTTTGTTCACCTTTTAAAAGTGTGCATAGAAAGGCGCTGAAAAGCAAGTATAAGAAACCAGGCAGAGGGGGCCGTCCCTGTGGCCCTCGTTCTCTCCTGATCAACTGCCTCTTTCTGCCAAACCCACATAGATCACAGCTCGTTGTAAACCATTTATTAAATATAGATACTTGTTTAAATAGTAAATAGAAGGACATGATGTTTGAGTGTTTCTGTTCTATTAATTTCAAGTCAATTCAGCTTAATATGTTAAGTTTAATAGACAATTCACTCAAGATTAGCACACTAACAGACTTCCCAGCATGCACTGTTTAAGAGTTAAAACTCTCCAGAGTATGGATGGATTATGAGAAAATAGTCCCCAGACACAACCCCAGGTAAAGGCCCCACCCCACGCCCAGTCTGAAAAAAACACAAAAAGACCAAAAATGATGCAAGTCCTTGTGTCTGTTTGGCATCTGTGCTCATTTTCCATCTCTTCATGTTTGTTTTTTTGTCTTTTTACTGAGCTCTATGGCTTTTAAACATTAACAGTCATTTCATGCAGAAGCTCTGGCCCCCAGGCTCCATGACCTCTCAGGGCCCTGGGCCTCTGCCCAGTATGCCCACTTGGTAATCCATCCACACTCCAGAGACTCTTCATTTTCTTGTAGTTTGAAGCAAACAAACATGATGGACTCTTGTTGGGTCTTAAAGACATGTTGAGATTTAGTCTGTCCTTGTTGTTTCTGTTACAGACAATACTAAGTGTGAACAGGAGTGACAGTGGAATAAGACCGGCTCTGTGTATCAGTGGATGAGAGCCAGGCGGCGGGATCAGTCTTTGGTTGTGTTTATTTTCCCCTCATGGACACATTAGCTCTGATGGGACTACAGGTCAGACCAGAGGCGAGAGCCAGGGGACCAGGCGGCCTCCTCAGACCCTGACTTCATGTCTTCGCATGCAACATTAGAGGACACAACTCTCCACAGACCCTGGCTGCTCGAGAAACAAATAAATACGACCCATTCTTTATTGATCTGCAGAGGCCGTTCCCATACGTCTGAATGGACCTCCCCCAGGTAAACACAGAAAACACAACCAGAACTGTAGATGAGACACAGGACAAAATATCCTGTTATGGGTGAAACAAATAAAGATGATGCAAATAATTATGGTATCATGCTTCAGAGGAAGTGTCTAAATCCTTATTTTAAGGCAAAAATAGAAAATTATATGTGTAATATTAGCAAAATATATCAAAATAAAAGTTCTCAGAAACCAAAACAGTCTTACACCAACAGACCTGAACTCACTGGTTGATGTGTCCTAATGTGACAGGAAATTACTAGGTTTTATTGTCCAAAGAAAACAACATAATGAGATTGTTTTATCTTGTTCCTTTATATGCTAAGAATCATTTCCAGCATTTGATTATCTTCAACATGTGGCAAATCTTTTGTCATGGACTAAGCGGTCGACCAGGAGCTAAAGTTTCAGGTTACTCGCTGGAGGGCCCAGTTTCTTCTGTTCGGTAAAACCACCTATAAACATCTTTTTTTTTTATTATTATTTGTGATCTTATGCAAGTTGCTCTGCAACATTGGCCAATATCAGATCAGTTGTCCCCATACACCAGTGTTGTTTCTGCCACAGCAGCTTGGACTTGTCTATACTGTACAAAGCTCCTTATTGTTCCTGGAAACTAGATATTCACTAGAGAAGCCTTCAGGTTTCTATTTCGACTGAGAGCTCAAAAAACTCAAGGGCCAAATAGTGAAGTCAATGGAACTTTAAAAAGCTGTTGACAGTTTTGAGTTATTTCCATATTATAATGTAAATGTGAAAAAGGAGCAAGATGGTGGTTGTATGACCGAAAACAAACCAGTGAAAAGGTCTCTTGTGTTGGGCTAAAAGGCCATCATCCCTAAAAGAAAAGGTTCTTTTTTTGTCTGTGGCCTGTAGGTACCTTGCTGGGATGTCCCGCAGGGACGTCCAGCAGACAAAGACAAGACACTGGCGTCATTTAGCTTCTTTTAATTGTGTGTTGTGTCCTTTCATTGTTGCTCTTTCTTATTTAAACGTGTTTAATGTGTGAGCCTTTGCAGAGAGGGGGTGTGCCTAATCTGATTTGTTTTTCCTCTGTAATAACAAGAGTGTACAGTCAGAGTGTCAGAGTTAGTTGTTGACTTTTTAGTTTTTTTTAATTATTATTTATTTATTTTATTTTGGAGGATCTGTCAGTAGTGATAAAGTTTGTTCTCAGTTTCTTAGCTAAATAAACAATCTGGGTGCTGTGAGGCGAGATAGAGGAGAGAGACACATCACTGTGTATCCAAACAAAACAGGAAACTCATGGCTGCTGAGCTGATGTCCTATTTTTGTGAAGTGACCTCCCCCCCAACTCAAAACCATAATTGTTCCCTTTCACTGTCCTCTCCATAACCAGGCGAACACCAGCTATTTGCATAACTGTTCAGGCCTGCTTGTCACCCCCTGCTCCTGGCCTACTTCCACTCCGTCAGCCTAATGCTTCCCAGCACTCTCTCTTTGTGTCGGCCCTTGTTGTTGTGGGAACTTCAAATGACTGACACATTAAATTGGGAGGACTGTAGTCTAGTCTGGTCTTTATAGTGTGGCTCCTCACAGGACAAAAAACAGAGAGAAAAATTGCATTGGGCAGGCTGAATTATGAATGATGGTGGTGGGGGGGAGTGGCATGGCTTCCTATTTGTTGTGTCCTTTCTCACCAGTGTTACTGGGAGGGCTCTCTGTTGTGGAACGTGGAGAGGTGCAGAGATATGATCTGTGTGTATTATGGTGGAAGAATAGGGCTGTGGGATCTGATACAGTGAAAATGACAGAGCAGTCTGATGTGTCAGACTCTCACGGGACGGCCGGCAGAGAGGAGATTGCAGCGAGAGGCTGTGGTGGGAAACTGCTGAGGTTACACTCTGGGAGTGTTGTGTGGGTGTTACGCACATCGGATCTGTGGAAGAGTATTCCTGATTAAAATCACTCGTTCCATTTTCATGACAAAATCTTGTAAACCAAACATTGCATTCTTTGATTTGAGTTTTTAATCTCATGTCACTGACTTTTTGACTCATCATTTTTACTAAACAAGTCCAAACTTTGACATGTTTTGTCAGCATTAGACTTTTTTTCTGTGGAACTTGGACTTTTTAATCCAAACATTTTACTGACCCTAAAAGTATTTTTTTTCTTAAGAAAACTGTATTTTGAGTGTTTTTATTTTCATTTGACTTCTAATTACATAATTTTGATTTTTTAACATGATTTCATTGTGACCTTTTTCTTTGACCATGAAATTATTCAATTTTTATCTTTCACTGGTATTACACAGTGCCAGATTTCTGCAGATGTGGCAACAGCAGCAGAGTAAATGACTTGGGTTAGACTGTATGGACTGATAACTTGAGAAAGAGGAAGACATTCAGCGCAAATTGACCATTATCATTGATGTATCAACATCTGTATGTGGTGTCTGAGCTCTGATGTGAGTGGGGGTATAGCTCAGGGGTAGAGCATTTGACTGCAGATCAAGAGGTCTCTGGTTCAAATCCAGATGCCCCCTTCAATTCACTTATACACAACAGATGTGAATTTGTCACAAATATGCTGAAAAGCAAGAACCTTTGAATTACATTGTGATGAAGTATTCAGAAAAAAATGTGTAGTACTCGTAACATAAACCCATATACCTTGTTAATGTTGTGAACTGATAAATATTCATCAACCACAAACATCTCCCATCAGCAAATAAGCAAATATTTTGGAGCTTTTCTCTCCTCTGACACCACAACACCGGTCAATCACCCCTACAGTATATTACATCACATGTGTTGCTATTTAGCATTTTAATGAGTGTTTGCTCTGCCACCCAGAGGTCTATTAACTACTAGACAACTCCAAAGATGAATTACTCTACATCGGTTTCGCAGGCTATGAGATCCCAACCTTGTACTTGCTGCTTTTACGACTCATAAAGGATTTTTAAATCATGTTTTTGGTAATGCAGAGTGGCAAAGTTCGGTCATGGCTTATTGGTTACCAAGAGCCAGCTTTGCAGGCAGCTCAGGGTGATATACAGCAACACGAGAGGCCAGACAAGTTAAGGAGCCATGACAATGAAAAGCAGATGTGACCGCGGCAGATGTGGCAGCTAAATTACTTTACTCCCATGTGACAACAGTGTGAGACGTTATAGTAAATCCTGGTTAATTGCTGAAGACACTCTGGTAATTGGTGAGACATACAATGTTTAATATAAAGCAGATAGGACAGATTATTCCCTTTTCTCTCTGTCAATGTAAAGAGATTCAAATTAGATGATCAAGCTGTTTCTGCCATTTTATGACTTTGTTGTGGAGTTAAATGTAAAACTGGACCCTACCCTCATGTCTGTGTGATAAATATGGTAGTCGGTTTAGCCTATCATGAATTACTTGACTGGCTATTATATGTGTTTTTCTTCCCTTGAAAATGAGGCTCTCTCCCAAATTGTTCATTTATTACTTCAAACTTTTAAAGCTATGTTATTTTACAATGGTGTAAATCCAGGCGTTGTCATTTTTCTGTCATCTCTCATTATTTTTCCACCTCTGAAAGCTGCTATTTATTCCCATGATCCGTTAATTGCTATTGAAACCGGGGAAAACTGTGTTAAATGATAGCAGGAGGACACCGCATTAAAGGATGAAGGATAAGCAGGGGTTGATATTGGCGTATAATCAACACACCACCTGTCAGGAAATCCCGCATCATTACCGTCTCTACTAACACACACACACACACACACACACACACACCTTCTTCCCAGACTGTCCAACCTGGTCAACTGAGCTGTTTGTCACTGGGATTAATTTCTGGCACCGGCCTTGGCCCAGCTCCAGCCGGGGAACAAGAGCAGCTTCCATCCCACAGAGCAGCGGTTTATTCCTTGTGGTGGGTCCAACTGGGCTGATCCTCTCATATTAAATGGATTAGCAGAGTCCTTGTTCTACTGTCAGGAGCTCATGAAAGAATAGGGATTTAGCATGTTAGCATTTTTTCTTTGCCCCGACTGAATTTCAAATTGAAAATGTACTCCTAACCGGTTCACACTGCCACTTCTAAGGTGAGCGAATCATCTCTGCAGCCTGGTGCCAGAAACATGATTCTTAGCTGACCTCTCTGGGTATCAGTGCCTTTTTAGCTCTTGGAGTATCCGTGGGAAACTGTAGCATTAGAAATGCTTTACAGGCCTTTTGATTTCCCATGGGAGACATCCATGACAGGAGCAGGTTAGGTCGGGATCCGAACGCTGCATGGCATGACCAGGATAGACGAGATCATGTTACAGATATCAGTAAAGATCATGTGAAGAGTGTAAGGCTCACCCTTGCACACTGTCTGTATTTACTCTCAGACGTATCCAGATACTTCACAAGTCTAAACCCAGGATTTATCACATGATTAAATGTCATTTCCACTTCTGGAAGACTGCACTCCAAAACACGGTCAGTGTTAGATCTCGTGCTCTGCCTGTCTTGGAGTCGACGGGCGGCAGGTGCTCCTCCCTGCCTGAGCTCTTGCATTAATCTCCTTCAGAAGGCATTCGACCCCGTCATACTCACAGGCCTCCATTCAGGTACCTCACTAATCACGCTGTGTAAAAGGAGGCCGCCTGTGATCGAGTCCTCACGCCCCACACAGATGTGCTGAGTTCAGGCTGGGCACTGTTGAGTCTATCACTGGACACATAGTTTGTATCTTTATGTTGATGATATTGATAATCTGTTGATTAGTGTGTTATTCTTGTGTTTGGCCTTAAGTTGATGAAAGCAGTTGTTCTAAGTTCCCCTCCAGTCAAAAATGTGTTTCCCTAATTACTACTTCCTTACACATAATGATGTATGTGCAGGGTTTGATATGTTGACCCTGAAAGCCAAATCCACTACAACTTTAAACCCATGAAAACACACAAACACATGGAAAAATCATAGAACAGCTTCAGCTATTTGACAACACACATGCTCCAACAAAAATCACATGCAAACAAAGCAATGTGCTGCAAATTTGTGCATGTTAATGTGGATGTATTCTAGTCTGTAGATGTGTTGTTTGTACTTTGCATAATCTTTCTGACAGTGGTGGTCATGTGATGTACAGTTCCAGCCGCCGCCCCCTCATCACTGACCGACTCAGCTGGACTCAGCCCAGTCTCTGTGGTCCATTCACTGAGGCAGGAACGGCCCCCCTGACTGAGGCCACACCCACTCGCTGGCCCTTTCCCACAACCTCCAGGCACCTTGGAGGAAGTCATCCATGCATAACTGCACTCCTTAATCAAAGGCTGAATGTAGAGGTTGTCCCGGAGGTTGGCTGCTGCAAGTGCGGCATTAGCAAAGCACATGCTCTCCTTTCATGGACAGACAATGCTGCCCATTGTGTTTGGTCACAAGTGTCTATTTTGATGTAAAAGAGATCTCACAAGCAAAAAGACAATGCAGCAGGAATACCAGGAATATCACACAGGATATGTTGAGGACTGCACAATGGCAGAAAGTTACGCTGCTCTGCAGAGTGTCACCTGAGATGCAGACGGACTTCATCCTCTCTGCAAAATAAAAAGAAACCATACAACTAGATACCATTGCGGCTGATTTCAAAGATGAAGCCGCTTTGTTTTTGACTGATGTAACTGGCTTTATTGAGCCTCTTACAGATGTCAAAATAAGAGCTCAGAGAGACAAATGAAGGAGCACCAGATCCTTGGATTTACACTGATAACATTATTGGATTAGTCTTTGGTAAGACAGAGCCTGACACACACAACAGCACGACAGCCAAACAGGCCCGACAAATGTCATGAACACATCTCAAAATAGTGCTGAATGTACGAAAACAAATTAGACATTTCCTGAACTGACAGCGTGAAAAGTTGTCTTCACTCTCCATCCCACCTCCTCCGGCCTCTTCACTGGTTTATAAATAGCAGTGACCCATCTTTAAATAGGACATTGTTTTGTCTATTGTCTTTCCATCCCTGTGCTGTCCTGATCACTGATGCTGACACACTGCAGTAAACATCCTCTGACCCCCCCTACCACACACACTCCCAGGGATGAAACTCTGACCTCCACGTTCTCGCCTGCTCACTATTCAAACCCAGCTATTGGTAATTTAAGGCCCAAGTGCATTATAGAAAATGTGTGGTTATAATGATATCAATTTGAATTTACTTTAAACTCTCAATGCCGATAATTTACATTACTTTTTGAACCTCTGACTCACTGCAAACTAAGTGCTTTATTATCAGGTCAGTTTACACATTTTCAATTTTCAATTTTCAAAAAAAACATCAGAAATGTTGAAAGAAGTTCTGATATCACAAAAAAAGGTGGAAAAGTTGTAGTTTCAGATGTTTTGAATTTTTTTGTTTTGTTTGTTCAAATCTGAACAGAAATTTGATTTGGACCAGTTTTGTTTTTATTCTTTTTTCTGTATTATCATTTTCATAACCTTTCATTTTAATTTTAGTTGTTCACATGTTAAAAAAACGCAGAAAAGCCACGTTGAAGGCAGGAATTTAAACTTGCTTAGACATGGTCTCTTGGTCCAACATGATTATGCTCAGCATCAGACTGTTTAAGAGGAGCCCTTTAAGAGGATGTTTAGGGGCTTGGAGCAGGGGGTGTGCAGGAGTGGTGGCTCACCATTCTTTCCATTATGCGGCTTTTCACTCCCATTGGAATGAAGGCCATCTATCAGGAGCCCCTATGAGTCCTTTCAGGGCCAAATAAAAGGATCACTGTGAACAGACCTGTCTGTGGGTTGCTCAGACATTGGAGACAACAGATGTGTTAAACCAAGCCAGCTCCCTTCACAAAAAGCCCAGAGAGCCAGGCTGCATGCTCTCTAATGGAGAGGCAGCTTTATGTTAATTGCTGAATGGAGTCAGTCAAAGCTGCTGCAAGCTTTTGGTGAGCACGTTCGACGAATCTCACGTCATAAAGGAGACTTCACTTCCCTCCACTTCCAGGAAAGAAAGAGAACGGCAAAAAAGAAGAGAGGCCATAAAATTGTTACAAGACCTTTAACCAAACTGCACCTTCAGATCCCACAAAGAGCCACTGTGTAACTCTATCTGGGTGTAAAACTACAACTGAACCTTGTTTCTGAGATGTTTGGATTGCTGTTACTTCAAATTAGGCCAGAGTCAATACCACATAGTCTTGTTTTGAGTATTGATGAATGGATCAATACAAAAAATTGATCCTCCTCCTGTATCACTTTCTTAGCAGATAATTCATGCACTGACTTAGCAATCATTATAATTTTCCATGTAACACTGTTATTGTATCATCACCATTATTTTTTATTGAAATTTGATTCTGTGTTTCTTGGTTGCAGACAACAAAAGAAAACATGGCTTCCTGTATGATAGCAAGCTGTGGAGGCCTGTAGCTGTTCGCCTGCTGGGGCCACGCTTACCTCCTGTATCCCTGTGGGAATCAAGATAATCCCCAGAGATCACAGACATTTTTCTTTCTTTCTTTGATCCACAATTTTTTGCACAGAATTATAATTTAAAAAATCCTTGTATTATGGCAATACGTAGTGCAGTTTAATTCAAACATAAATGAAAACCCAGACTTTGTTTATTTCCACCACAGTTTAGAATTGAACTTCTGCACCCCAGTATCCTCTTGTGACACTGAAGGAGGAGGAGCAAAGGTCCCTGCATCAAACCCCAGAGCCTAAACAATGGGCGCTTGGCGTGGACAGCCCAAGGCGAGGCCATCTGCCGCTGACAGAGTGGAGTCCCTTTGTCAGCTATTGTGGAATTCGGAGGCAGATTGATGAGGGCCGGGTGATTCCTTCAGGGCCCGAGGAGGCAGCAGGCACCACAGGCACAGACGCTGTCTGCACATTCAGTGGTCACATGACGCAACAGCCAGACGCAACAATCTGGGAAAATGAAAAGGGAAAGTGTTTGGAGGAGCTGATGTAATTTTTGAATTTTTTTTTAATTAGCATGGCTCAGTTCTCAGCAGACGTCCCAATAAAAGATGGTGAAGCAGGATTAGAGGAACTGTCCTTCTCAGGGAGTGTAAGAAAGACTGCTTTCTGCTTTGCAATGTGAAGTATAAGAGTGTGATGCAGGCTGGAGCCCTGTCGGGTCATATTGTGCCTTGGTGACCTCTGACCCTCTCAGCAG
>OMNW01002984.1:2677-13543 GCA_900303245.1 Selene dorsalis
TATTTGTGAAAATGCATCTTTTCCTTTTTCTTTTCAGTTTTTTTTTCTTCTCACTGTCCCATAAGCCACTGTGGAGTCACAACAGCAATTTCCAGTATGAAAGGGACTAAATCACGTCACTGCACAAAAAAACAAACAAACAAACTGGCCATCAGGTGAAATTTAACCTCTGGATTCACAGGATTTCATTAAGCAATATCTGCTGAAGCCAATGACACTTTAACTCTTTTGCTTTTACTGGAATGTTAAGATTAATACTTTTATTTTTTTATCTCTTCATACATCATTCTGTAGCCTAAGGGAGCAGGTAAACTCATTGGTAACAGTACAGTGCACCGAGGCAGTGGATGCCACAATAACACTTCCTGTCAACTCCCTGCTGATGGCACAGCTGTGACATGGTGAGCAGCAGGGTTGCACCTAACTTGTCTCCTGTTCTGCTTCCCCCTGTTCGCCCCTCCCACATCCATTCTAATAGAGTCCCAGAATCACCTGTCCTATTTACATGCTGCTAATGAACAAACATTGGTAGGAACAGATGCCACTGAAACAACAAATGTAATAAAAGGCTTGAGGTGGAAAAGGAGCCTCAAGTTTGGGAGGAGGGAGATAGCGGTGAAGGAGCAAAGGGAGGCAGAGCCAGTGTGTGGGCGAGCCAAAATACTAAAAACAAATGTAAAGCTCCATCTAGGAAGATTTGTACACAATTTGGATCATGCAGTACGTTGCAACTTGCCCCTTACAAAAATTAAAGCCTCACTATGAATATTACATTTTTTCTTTTTTTTTGAGGGAAAAAAAACGTATGTCAAGCAGCTGAATTCTATCAAATAGCCTACTGGGCTAAGTGCTGACTAGATAACTCAGTCAAGTACCCATGGTTGTTTACATGACTGGCAAGTTAATATAGCTGTCTGTGTCACCAAACTTGAAATATTGATTCACATGTTAAGTTCTTCTAGTAAAACTAGCACTAATGCATAACATTATTAGCTAAATATACAAAATTGTGAACAAAAAATTGTACTTATTAAGCATTAATGAATGCTAGCCAATTTAATACCTGATAGTCACTCTCACTATGATTTAAAAAGAAAAAAATAGAAGCAGTTGTTTGTAAACCCCTCTGCAAACTCTACAAGCCCACAGCCCTTGTGATCTGTGTGTACCTCCGTCGTCAATCTGCTGCCAGTGCTGCTGCTGTATATGTATTCTGAGTGTGTGGGATTGATATGTGCTAACAAGCCCAGGTGAGCATGGCTAGCCTCACCTCCTAATGCGTTAATAAATGCAGTGGTTTGACAAACCGCTGTCTATGTTAATATATGCGCCTTCACCTCCCTGTGACAAGGTGGGGTTGTAAGGGCAGGTAAACAACACACTGCTGCTGGAGGCTTGATGGATACAACCTGGTTGCTTGTATGAATGTGTGTGTTTTTCTCATCCTGACACCCTACTCTTCTGAACTTTGACTTGACAAGGAGCAGATGTCCCTGAATTAATTTTTTCAGTATTCCATTAGCTAACAGATGTTAAGTGATAGCATGTGAACGTAAATGTCATACAGAAATGAAATAGCGCAATTTTAACTTGTTTTATTAACATCAGATGAAAGTCTATTTCTCACACATTACTTAAAAAAATAACTATATTTTGGAGATTTATGTAGTGACCTTGAACCTACCTGTGACTTTTGCAATTACATTAATATAAAATTGTTACATTACCAAGGTCTAGCACTAACCTGTCTCGGCTCCGCCGGGAAGGGAAAGCAGCATTGCAGCCAGCCACAGTACACACATGCATCTCTTTGAGGTGCACATTCTTGTAGTGCAGTTTCATGCTATAGGAGCTCTTGAAGCTCTTCTTACAAACATAGCAGATCTTGGGATCAGGGCTTGAGCATGGATCTCCCTCTGGTGACTGAGAAGAAGGGAATTTGGGTGGGCTGGCACCGTAGCCCATCGAAGAGATGAAGCTCTCATGCAGGGCAGCCATACTTGCAGCAGCGGCAGCAGCTGCTGCCATGCCTCCATTGTACAGGCCATACTGGCCCATGCAGAACATGTCATAAGTAGGATCGTTGAGTTCTTCTTTGATCTTGATAGGGGGCTGATGATGGGAGGGTGATGAATGGCCTTTGCCTTCCATTTCCTTTCTCAAATGGACTTCCTCACCACCCTCGTCATCCTGATCCTTGTCCAGACCCCTTCCACCTCTGCTGTGTTTTTGCTGTTCCTCCACATCCATGAGGTCATCACGGTAGAACATCTTGGAATCAGAGGTTTCAGACTCATTCTCAAAGTCTCTCTCATGGTCCTGGTCCTCGGAGGTGAAGCTGTCCATGCAGCGTAGCTCACCAGAGCCTCGCAGATCATTTCCGCCCCTGCTGTCACTTCCATTCCCTTCCCGGCATTCATCTTCACTCTGTCTCATCATTCCTCTTAGAGCCAATCCAGGGCTCATCTCATCTTGAGAAGGGGATTGCTGTCCACTTCCACCACTGTGGTTCCCAGTACCACTGCCACTGTTGTTGCTGTTACAATTTCCATTAATTTTGATATTGTTGTGAAGAAGGGATGACTGGTGATGGTGGTGATTTTGGTGCATGTTATCATCATCGTCCTCATCTTTGTCCTCATATTCATCTGCCACATCAATCACTTCCTTCTCAATCTTCACTGGCATACTTGATTTACGAGGCTTCTTTTTTGGCGTGGGGTCACTGCTGCCACTGGTGACATCCTGATTGGCAGTCGGTGTAGGTAAGCGGTGGGACATGGGTCCACCCTCTGACACATGCACATTATTATGTGAAGCCACAGCTGCAGCAGCCAGGATCTGCTGTTGCTGGTCCATCAGCGTAGTACTGTTAGTGGTGGTGGGCAGGATGGGGCTTGTGGGCAGTGACACTGGAGGACTGACGAGGTCAGCAGGGGACAAGAGTGTACGGTAGAATGGGGGAACTGGCTGAACTGGCTGCACTGACTTCAGGGAGGGGAACACCAGTGGACTTTGCAGAGGGGACTGAAGCATAGGGTCTACTGGAGGAGTAGTGAAACCCAGGGGTGGCCTTCCAGGGCTGGTGAGCGTGAAGCCACCATTCTTGGTGCTTGAGATGACAGGTGTGCCAGTGGTTGAATTGGCACGAATGAGGTCCTTGTCGCGGTTATTGCGCAGCATGGGCATGTGCAACCGTGGATTTGGGTTGGCACTGTGGCGATTGCGGCTGCGAAGTGAGCTGAAGACCATATTGCAGCCCTCAATGGTGCAACGGTGTTTGATCTTCAAGTGTACAGCATTATAATGTATCTTAAGTGTACCTTTGTCATAAAAGGTTTTGCCACATGAATTGCAGCACACACGACCCTTACGTGAAGTGGCTCCCATACGGCGCATGCGATGCATCTTGGAGGAAAAGGAGGGATGGGTGATGGTTTTAGATTGTTCGTCCTTTACAAAGTGGTGGTGGACCTGATGGTCACTCAAGTTGTTGGGTTGCTGAGGTTGATTTTGGGGTTGCTGTTGGCCCTGTTGCTGCTGGAGCTGTGTCTGCTGTTGTTGGGCTTGCTGGTTAGAAGGGGTTGGCGAGATGGGTGACGCCCTGTTGTTGGGCTCTGTCTTGGGTTCAATGTTGTTGTTAATGCCTCCCATGGCTCCACGACTAGGGCTCTGGCCTGTGCGGAAGGGTGAAAGGGACACCTCTGACTCACTGGTGTCCACCTGTTCACTTTGGTTTGGCAGACTGGGCTCCCGAAGCCGGAGGGCAGACTGCTCCATGGGCAGGCCGTTAGGGGGCAAGCCGAGCATGGGGGCAGACACTGGGTTGATGTACTGGAAGGGCAGGAGGAAGGCTAAGCTGTTGGGGATATTCTCGAAATGGTGAATGCTTGATGGGCTACTATTTTCCAGATGTGTCAGGAGTCCAGGGCTGCGGGTCCTGTTGTTGCTTTCAATGAATGTCCTAATACCGGAGTCTGTCTTGGAGGAGGGAACTGTTACTGCCTGACCTTCCTTCTCCTGAATGGCCATCAGCTCCACGATGGACTTGGTCTCACCAAAGCGCAGGAACTGCTGTAGGGTGATGATCTCTTCTTCTCTGGACATAATGGTCCAGCGGTCCAGCACCTTGCCTGCAGCATCCTAGATGCCCCAGAAGAGACAAGAGAGAAGACAAAAATACAAATCATTATTGATTGTGCATAATCAGTGTGGTTAAAGGAGAAGATAGAGCAGGGGTTAGTTTGTAAGGGCAAGATGTTCTGTTCATGAAATTCAGAGGCCCCTGGAGCGACATGTAACTAAAGCTCCCCCCTCTACTGTCGTTCTTTCCCATCCTCTTTTTTCTATAAGCCAGCCCTGCAAATATGATCATTAATCACACAATGATGAGAGTAGGCAAGAGTTTAATTGAGTCTCAAGCAAACAAATCAAAATCACTGAGGTGGGGCTATCAGCAGGTCTATGTGACTGCCAGCACTGTAAGAATGTTGAACTGTGAGACTCAGTAAAACAGCTTTGTAAAAGACATGAACTCTTAGTGGGACTCCCTCTGTTCACAAACAGCACCTAGGGATATTTACAAAATTGTGTGAGCCTGAGAAAAAGTGGGTACCAGAAATAATAGAATAATTAATGCAAGCCACTAATCACACCTTGGTTGGGAGGCATTTTTCTGTGTGGTCTCAGTCTCTGCGGCAGTGAAAAGCTTGAGGGAGAATGGGGCTGCTACACTGTGTATCAGGGAATGGCTATGGAGAGTCAAACTCATGTTTATTTAAGGTTGTGTTGGAGGATGCCTTGACAGTGACATTGAGCTTGTGTTCCTTTGCATATTTGTCAAGCTTTTATGTTAAGTCCAACGGATGTATAACCTGTGTTCCCTTAAATATTAATTATATCAATATATTAGTAAGGATACACAGCCTGTTTCATCTTAAATATTAATAATGATATACTTTTTAATAAATGACCATGACATTAAGGGCACTCTCAACTAATGATGCATTTTTAGTAAAAATGGGTGAAAAGCAGGGAAAAAATATATATAGAAATATATAGAAATACAAATATAATTCGATTATCTAACAACTCTTGGGATTTCTGGTCCCTGTCTTCTGTTTTGGGACCCTAAGAGACCAGAACCACTCCAAAGGGACTGTGGCGTTATTCCAAGTAGAGCGCTTTACTTGGCTTGAGTCTTTCAAAGAGGTGCCATTAATGGTTGAAAAATGAAAAGCTTGGACTCCATGAAAAAATGTGCACATTGTCAAACATCAAGACATGGCAATAGATTCTGGGAAAATAATCTTGGCAGATCCTGAGAACTGACTTTGTGGTTGAGTTGCTAAGTTTGAGGCAATGAATGTTTGACCCAGTGCTTTTGTCCTTGAGTTTGAACCCACTTCTTTTGCTGCTTCGTAGAACTGATGACAGAACTCTTCACAAAATTATACTCATACAGTAAATGCTGCCACAGCTGCTGTTATATAAGATCGTGTGAGTGCTTGTGTGAACAAGATAGAAACAGATGAGAGAGAAAAAGAGAGAAAGAGAGGCAGTTCACACACAGGTTCCTTGGGGACCAGATGCAAGTGACATCAAGGGAGTAACACAAGCGATGACAATTAGTCACAGCGAAATGGTAAAATTTCAAATGTGCTCCTAGCTGCTGGCATCTATAAAATATAAATGGCAACTCTGGTGAGTAAAAAGCTGTAAAAACCAACATCACAAAGCACAAAGGGCCTGTAAGGAGAAAACAGAAGATAAATGTTTTAAGAGAGACAGCGAAAGAGAGATAGTAAGGGAGAGACACAGAGGAAGAAGAGCAGAAAAACAGAAAATAAAAGTGTGAGTGGTTTCATATCATGCCCTCAGATATACTGGAGAAATAGATTCTTCTGAGACGAAACATCAATAGTCACTGGGGTATTTGTTGTTAAATATACATTAAAAAACATTTTACACTTTCATTCTGTGTGCGCTCTGGAGTTTTTGCCTGGAGGTATGACTTTAAATTCTAGCCTGGGCACTATTATTTCATACTGCATGGCCATCTGGGCATTAGTACTTCCATTTGATTTAATTGAAACAAAAAATGAAAGCAAATTAGAAAGTGAATCTTTAAATAATTCCACAACCAGAACAGTTCTTAAGAAATTGTAGTTCTAAGATGCAGAGCAGTCTTTGATATTTTCTAGTGACAAAAAGGATTAATTTGTGAGTGTTACACATTTAAATACACCAGTCTACAATTACAACTCTGATTTTAAGCAGAAAAATTCTTAGTGCAATTTAAGTGTATAGTTCCTATGAATAGAATGTCTACTACAGCAAATAGCAATAGGGAGTAGTTATAATTTTGGGATCATTGGTAGGCCACGTTTAAGCCAGTAAGATGTCTTAATATCACTTTCCAAACTGCCCTACTTTGATGTTTGCTGTTCAAATTAAGATTGAAATAACATTAATGAGAACCACAGGCTCCCAAAAAGGAGGTCATTTTAATAGGAGCTCTTTTGATAAGTGTGAGGGATTAGTCTCGAGCTTTAAGTCAAATCATTAAATAAAACTAAAAAAGCTTTGTATTTTTTACACGCATCAACAAGATGGCTTGACCATTGCCGTCCTTTAAATCCACACGCGGTTATCCAGCCCTGTTGTAGTCACTGAATGGAAAAATCAGGGTTTAGACATGTTTTTTATCCTCTACTAGTCCTACCCTGTGCCTTCACTTCCCCCACACATGAAGTTAAACAAAAGCCAAAACACAGTGACACAGGCCAAACTGCAACCCATTAGTGCGTGGAAGGGCCAGCCAGCTGTCAGAACAGGTCAGCACTTCTGCTATGCACTGGACCCTGTGAGGAGGCTAGAGGACGCTGTCCAAGCCCTCCTCGTTCAATTGGTCAATTGAGTTTTGGAGACCAGTCAACAAGCACTGAGGCTGGGCTTGGACTTTGAGCAGAGAGTCGATACAAATTCAAAAATAGAACAAATCAGTCCAGAATAGGATGCGAAAGGACGATTACGATTACTCAGTCCATGTGAAAACTACTGCCGCTTTTTATGGTGAGAACTTTCCAATAAATGGCTCTTTGCTAAATGCTATTGCACTACCTCATTTATGACACCGTACTTATCTTAATTTCCAGACAAAATGCTTAATGCAGATAACCCCTATAAAAATTATAAACAATCAAAGGTAAAAAAAATGTGCATGAATTGCACTAGAGTATCTGAAGTGCATTGACACACATTTGTAGACAAACAGAGGCCCCTGTAGTCCTTACCACAGTAAGTCTCACAACTCCACTCCCCTGCATTAGCCTTGTGATGCTGTGAGAGAAACAAATATGCCATTAGAAGCACTTTTACAAGTAGGCACTCATCTTCCAATTAGCTTAATGTGGCCCTCTTTCCCCTATATTTTCCAGGCGTGCCCCACCTCTTCTTGTACACTCCCTCCAGGAAAATCTCATTAATCCACCCCTCCCCCATCTCCGCCAGTGCTATGACATATTAGTCTGTCATTATGCATCCCAGAGTCCTTTAAACAATACAGCGAAACCTCTGTTTGCCAGGTTAATGACTATTAGCCAGTAATTACAGAACAGAGACGATAGGGTACCCACTTTATCTGGTGGACAGCCTGCTGCTGTTAGTTTATTTTATCTGCCTGCCTCCATGTCTCTCAGAATTAATCTAGCAACAGCTGTATTTATTCATCTCTCTGCTGCTGCGATGCATTCTTAATTCACGGCCGTCTCTAATGCTGTGGTGCTGGATGTTGTGTAGTGGGTGTGTGGTGTGGTATCCACCTTGCAAATTGCTGACAATGAGGATGAGCAAATGATGGCCTTGTCATGGACCAGGGCACCACTGTCAGTGAAAACAAATCAGGCAATTATGCAATTAGCAGGTTATGCGCTGGGCTGTATTAAGAGCCGGGGTGTGCAGCGTTGTTAGGCTGCATAGTGTGCATTTGGGATTAACAGCTTAACATGTATATGGTTTTCACTAATCATCACCTATCATACTCTATGACTGAGTCTATTTGGCAAGCATGAAGAGAGATGCTATACTAAGCACACAGCAAAAAAGGGAAATATTAGCTATGAATACATCACATTGACCTGTGCCTATATGCACTAGATCAAATGGAAGATCTCTTACACACACAGAGCTTGTGTTTACTGGTATGATGTGCAGTTGTGCAGGTCTGTATAGAGTGACAGCTACACTGGTTCCCCATTAACATCAGGGCAGTTGAACTGATCATGAGACAGTTGCACAAGGAGGATCAGTTCTCACAATGGCAAAATGAACCATGGGAACCACATTGATTCACCAATCACCTTGCAGTGAATGCGATCTCCACCAAGCCTCGAGGGACTCCCCATTGATCTCCAGTCCTGCTTTCAGATCCAGTTCCTTTAAAAAACTGCTCTATCCCTGTGTTTGCCACTTCAGGGGAGGTTAAGCAGAAGTTCCTTGTGATCTGAGAAGGTCTTGAACCTTGGTGCTTCCTTTTTCATATTCTGTTTCTCCCCCGCCACCCCACACCATATCGGGCCGTATGAATAATGCAGAGGATCTAGTGGCAAGGGGTGCCATGGGGGATGGGTTCATGCAAAGCCCACTGCCTGGAGCCATCACATCAGAGGGCAAGAGCTCCCAAGACGCAGCCCGCTCCCCCACTGGCTTCCCTGTGGCAGGTCAGAGGTCATGTGTGAACAACCAGCTCTACTTCTTCCCCTGTGATGGACCTCGGGGAAATCAGTAGCTACGTCCAGACGTGGGTGGAGGACATTTGTAAGAATCATAGAGGTTGAAATTTGCACTCTGTGATCATTGTAAATTCCTCCTTTATGCTCTGCACATCAAAAGAATGTGTTACTATGGATGTGACCTTGTGTACATACTTCAGATCTCAGGTGTTTTCTAAACTGCAGAATGCATTAACTTGCATCTTTAAATAAATCTTATAGTTTTCATACATATACAGTTAACAAATCAGCAATAAAATCACGTCATTGTATCGGAAGACAAGCAGGACTGTCTCTGTGGACCGATCAGTTATGTGACCTTGTGGTAACTATTAACAGGGCCTGGCATTTCACAAAATAAACTATCACTTAGTGAACAGAACCTTATTGAAATATGTGCAGGAGAAAGAACTCTATGGCAGCTTGCACTGTTGTGTATGGTTTACAGGTGTCTTTCAATAAATCAGATTGCAAAAAAAAACAAACAGCAGCCAAACAAATACACATCTGTTTCAGAAACTTTCCCACACTGTCTCTGTGAGATACTCTGAGCGCTATTGTGCAAACAACAGTGCACTGGTGTCCTCTTGTACGTCAGCATTACCTCCCTGATAATAGTCAGGTTTTAATGAGTGACAAATTGTGCAGCTTTTAAATACAGCAAGTACAATCTCAGGCGCAATCTTTAATTGTTAAAAGATGACAGCCATTAATTTCAAGAAAAGTGGAAGAGCACATGTGCCAACAGAGACAGAAATCCTGTTTTCTGTGTAACGTCAACCCCTTTAAAAGACAGCTGAGATGGAAATGCAGGTGATTCAATAAAGTCCAGACAGGACTCTCCGCACCAGCTCATGTTCCTGATTACAACTTGGAACAGATCTATTCAAGTTTGATTCCTACTTTATAATTCAATTAACAGCCATGCAAAGGGCATTGCCTTGGTCAATATTATGCTCAGGCCTGCCAGAGAGGACTGCTTGCTTGGCTCTGGTGTGAGTAAATGTGAAGAGGCCACAGGGCTTATTTTGCTGGGCCAGACGCACTGATCAACGGACAGGCCGCGAGATACCCTGCCTTCACCTCTCAACCTGATTTAACTCATGGCTTTGGTTAAAAATTCATGACTGTGTGTTACTTGTTGCTAAGGGCACACTAATCGACTGGGTTGAGATTTATAGTGCAGTTGCAGACTGCAAGGATGGGGCGGGGGATCAGGCGGGGTTGTTATACGTACACTTTACCACAGACGGGGTGAGTCACAATCTGGCACATCCAGGGTTCCAGGTGGCCTTTAGTAAACAGTTCCCGTTTCTTTTCCCACCAGCTTGTCTTTTTTCATTATCTGTTTTTGAAAACAAACCTGCCATTTTTACAAAGGTCTCCTAAACTCTGATTCATCTAACCCCACCTGACCTCCACCACCATCATCACCACTCCTTTTTGTTTTAAAGCTGTCCCTCGGCATCTTTAAAAAGTGGAAAGGACAGTCTTTTGGCCACAGCCCAGCAGAGGTGCAGATGGGGCAGCACATGGAAGCCATTTCAGGCCCCGGTGCGCTGCAGAGCAAAGTCGACTGTTCTCTGAGTTCAGAACCTCTGAAGAACCGCCTCGCAGCACTTACATGTGAGCAGCGTCTGGGTCTGGACTGATGTATTGATTCCCTGTCTCTTTTCACAAACCATACACAATAACGTTGGCCTGCCTCACCCAACTGTGCTAAGGAACCGTAGCTACGGTCAATGTGTAAAACTCAGCGGACCTAGCACTGAGCTAGAGGGGATGCCTCAGAGAAGAGGGGTGGAGTGATAGAAGCAGCGAGGGAACGCCTGATGGTTCACATTAATTGAGGATGATTCGTGTGATCTCCTGGGTCTGGATGCAGCAGCCAGGTCTGTCGTGGGCCTGGGAGACAGATGTGGGGGCCGCTGTGCTCCCTCCAGGGCCAATGGAGAGCAGTGAAGCGGCTGAGAAATGGTCTGTCTGTCCTGTGTGTGTGTGTGTTGGTAGGGAGGAACTGCTGAGTCACCATGACAACTGGCCGGGCAGCCATGACAGGATTTTGTTAACACGTTAGATGCAATAAATCTGAAAA
>OMNW01002985.1:3288-17224 GCA_900303245.1 Selene dorsalis
ACTACCCTCAGTGTCACACGATCCCATGCCACGCTGCTCTTAATTTCTCGGCGTAATGATTGCAGAGAATTAAATCTAATTAGCAATTCCATGCTAAAGGAACTGTTGTCCACATCATCATTCAGATTTTGGCCCCAGTGAATGCATTGTTAGTATTGTCAAGTAACTTTTGCTAAAAACAAGAGTGCCCTGATGGTTTAGGAAATTACTTTGCCTTTTTAAGATTCACTTCCTCAGGGGCAGTGAATGGAAGCAGCAGCTGTTGGAATCTCTGCAGAGTCAAACCTAAAGTCTCTGTCGTCATTTTCTCTGCTCGCTAGCTGAGGTGATATGCAAAGGTTGGACTATTTTCTCTATTAATATTAAAGAGGAAACTCCGAAGGCTAAGAAAACAGCTTCACTCTTCATTGTCAGCTGCTGTAATTTCCCCTTAGACCTCAAAAAGCAGGCTTTGCCTCAAAGATCTGATCTTACAAATGTACCACTGTGTCAGGAGCTCATGGCCGGGCTGCTGCTGCTGCTGCTGCTGCTGCTGGGAAATCTGGCCAGTACCCATAAGTGATTTGGCACATTGGTCCCACTTTCCTGATGATATCAGAGCAGTGAAATGCTCCACACAGAGGAGTAGCCAAATGACCATATACAAACTCACTGGGTAAGACAGAGGGGTTGGGTTGTAGACAGCTGGCCAGAAATACCGTGGCAATGAGCACTCAGAATGATAATGATACCGAAGCAGAGAATTTATTGCCATGAATAGGTGATTTCAAACATGAAGTGGCAGTGATCAGTCTGACCCCTTATCACTGTGACAGAATAGCTATACTGCAGTTCATTTTATTGCTGTTGTTGGCCAGGGTTGGAATTGGTGACAATTATAACAATCATAAACTGTTCTAAGTGACTGACTTAACTTAAACATAAAGACAGTTATTTATCTATGAACAGTCAACCCTTGCACACACACAATCCTATTGTTTAAGAATTGTGTTGTTGTACAGTCACATGTGAGCGCTGACAGCTGAGTGATTTGCTATAGGATATTGCATGAAACTTGAAATAAAACCTACTCAGCTGCCAACAGGGAAGGTAGGGTGCAAATGTCGGTCATCTTTCGATTGTTTCAGACCAGAATCTGTTTGTATGATGTTAATTATTATATAATGTAATTTAATCACATTCATTTGGCGTTTGATGTGTCCCTGACACATTCTTAGCCTTAAACTAGTTTTGTCTGAACTTTATATGTTTTAAGGCTGTAAATCGGCCTTTTTGACACAGTCCCAGTTGCAGCTTTGGAAGTTTACATATTTCCTTCTGGTGTATCCTATGTCAGCATTTGAACCTTCTTTATGTGCACCAGGTTTAGTATTCAGAGTAAAAAGATATAGATTAGTTTTACTTTGTGGTGAGTTCAGCAGTATTGGACTTGAATGCAGCAGAAAAACTCTGCCTGAAATAGATTACAACTGAGATTCATTCAAACTTAAACTCATTTAAACTAAATGTCTAAGTGAACAAAGACAATCTTGTATGTATTTCCAAGGAATGTGTTACTGTGGCGTGTCTGTGTGTGTTCTGTTGGTTTATAATGTGTTGTAACTGGAGGAAAATGAAAGTATTAACAATGAGACCGTCTGAAATGGACCACACATTTTCTTAGTCTTATTTAAGGTAAATGAATGCTATGCTTGTCATATCATGACAAACAACTAAATAGTTTATGTGGTGATTTAGAACTGCAAAGGCAAGATCTATTGTCATTATATTTTTATGTTTCCATTGATCACCACACAGTGATTTATAGCAATGTGTTGTAGAAAATGCTCGGGGGATATCTATGGATTCCTGTTACTCTGGAGGAGCCAATTCATAGTCATTATGCAAAAGGGGCAAAAACACCTCCATAAAACAGCAAATAGTGTTCAAACCTACGCTGTATATTTACACATACTAGTAAATTCTAATGAACACACAACATAACATAACATATACATAACATGACATACATCATAACATGTTTGACCACATAGTTTAATTCAAATAAAGATAGATGGACATTTGGAAAAACTGAGCTACGACCAGTTTCATTTCAGTACAAAACTTTGCATTATAATTTGATGTAGCAAATTCATGTATCTACATCCTTAAGATGTAGTTCTACAAATAGGCTATAGCCACAGCTCTGTATGGGCGTGAAATTTCCCCCCTAGCCATGCATGCACTATGTTAACCTTTTTGCTTCCTCATGGCGTTTGCTAATATCGCAGTCCTCTGAAAAGATCCCAGCCCTTAGCATGCTACTGGCTGTCCTTGCCCACGTTGTTGAAGGGTACAGAGTGTTCAGATGGGAAGCCTCCGCTCCCTCCCCAGGATGGCAACCAGCCACTCCACTGGGCTCTGCCACATAATGGCTCCTGGCCTGCTCTGTGATTGTCTGGAAATGTGATTTTGATGCACTAAACAGTTTGTGTCTGTCATGACTGATTATTGTCTTTATTGCGGTTGGTCAGGGGTGCCAAGTTCACAGATAACACTGGTATGCGCAGGCGTTTGTTGTGGCGAGCATAATATATGGGCACTTGACCCTCAAGCTAAACAACACATCTAGCAGGACTTGCATAACCAAAGGATCAGATGTTTAAAATGTGGAAGAGCAAGGCATTTTATATAGCGAGGCATTTGTGTAATGTAAGCAATTCCTGGCTTCCTGTGAGAATAACAAAATTACCTTTCAAGGGAGTCAATTAAATAGCTATTAGTCAAGAAGTAAGTCAGGAAAAAAGGCCTGTTTTCTTTCCCAGGATGTTTACATTACCATTTAACAGGAAGGTGGGTCTGCTTAGTGATCTTCCACTCACTGTTTCTTCCCATTCGGTTCCACTTCCAACACAGAGGTTGTAGAATTTACCAACTCAGTGGCTTTTGTTCCCTCTATCTTGTAATCAATGCCTTCTTCCTTTGTTAAGCACTGGGGTTATTGATGTCTCCACGCTGGCTGCACTGGGATGGCTGCCAAGCCGTGTGATTCTCCTGTTCCCAGGTTGACTTCTCCTTGTCCACTACTGGCTTAGATGGATGAATTACAGCCCTACCTATACATATTTAGATTAACAGATCTCATTGGCAGGAAAAGTGACTCTTTCTTTCTGTCAAATATTAAGAACTTTGCAGAGGAAAAAAAAGAGGAGATAAATAAAAAGAAAAAAGACACAGAACTGAAATAACCTTTTTACTTTTTCCTACAATTGCCATTTATCAAATTTGACAGCTACCGTTGTGATGCAGCGAGTGACTATATTGGTAGTTTTGTACATTTTAACTCAACCATTTTTCTGGGTTTTCTTACCTAATTCTCAGACGTTATTCTTTTAACTTTAGTATCTGACAGATAAAAATATAGGTGAAGCTTAAGTGAATTATAACTCTCCTGTGCCTTTAAAGAAAACTACTTTTATTGGCCACTTTGATACAATGGAGACATGTGCAAAGCTTTGAAAAAATCTAATCCAGGAGAGAAACAATACATTTTCTTGATTTCCTGCTTTTTGCAGCTGAGTCTGAAATATCAGGTGCTGAAACATACTTGATTACAGTAATAGAGATCTTAAAAAGTTTCACTTCTAGCAAATGGGCTAACATGATTTTAACAAAAAAAATCATCCAAGCGAAGAAATCTAATCATACCCTAGATTACTTATGTCGAGCAAGTTTGAGGTTTGATTTTCAGTCCTTGTGTCCTTGTTCAAGGCACCAGTATACACTGGAAACCAGGAATTTCACACCATATTTGTGTTTTCATTCATCAAAATTAGGAAAAGTCCCAGTAGTTGTTATCACATTTAGTACTGGGAGCATTTTCCAAGCCAATTTAAATAAGCAGCACACTTTCATGTACACCTCTTCTGTAATTCTGCCAGCTTTGCTGAAGACTTAACACACGGTAAACATGCTAAAATACCCATGGGTGACGCTCACAGCTTACACCTCCACTCTGTGAATCTAATGTTGCTCTGGTTGTGGTGTGTGTGTGTGTGTCACAGGGCTCCTCCCCAGGCTGGTGCCTCAGAGCTGGAGGTTATCTCCCAGCAGGTGGAGGAGGACAACCAGTGCGTGGCCCCTGTCCAGCTGGTCAGCTTTGCCTACAGAGACTTGCCTTTGGCCGCCCTGGACATATCTCTCGCTGGATCCCAGCTCATCTCGAACCCAGATGAAGAAGACAACAGAGAGGGGTACGTCCAATAAATGAACTCCTGATATGCCCTTTCCCCTTTTGTTTTCACCTCACAGCTTGACCACAGCCACACAAACTATCTGTAGAGATGATTCTGCTTTTAGGCAGCAGCACTCGTGATGTGTTAAGCTGCACTGAAGCAGCAACTTAAGTGTGATCATGTAGACAAAGAGGCATTCAGAGCGCTCATGTTTTGGATTTGAAACTACATGAAACTGAACACTTTAATTTTCATTGTTAGAAGGGTATCACACATCCTACATTTTGAGGAGGCTGGAAACAAATTAGTCGTAGGATTATCAATGAAATCTTCCTATAATTAATTTGTATACTAAAAAGCCAGAGATGTAATTATATATTGATTGATGTTGGCCGCCACAGCTAAGAAGATACTGGAGATATGGCGTCTGAAACATTGTCTCTGCTTGTTGTGTGAAAGTACTACATCCATAATTAAGGCAGAATTGCAATTACTACAATCTATAATCTACCCTGGCAGAGAAAAGCTCTGCCGTCACTCTCTCTGCTGCTCGTTATTGCACATGGTAATTACACTTGGCATATTGAATCACCCCTCATTTTATATTAGAGTCCAGGAGTCGAGGATATTTGGCGATGAATTTATTAGTGTCACCATTTTAAATGGACAATGTCTCTACTGATGTGTTCATTTCAGCTCAATGACACAGCAATTTCTCGCTACCAGACAGGCCTCTGTTCGTAATGTCGATTTCTGGCAGAAAACAAAGAGTGTTGTTAGCACCATAGCTTTCCTGAAATGTCAGAGCCTTGTGGCGGTGCTGTTTCTGTCCATGAGGCCTGCTTGTCCCGGGTTCGTGTTGTTTTCTTATCACCATATCGCCATGCTGCAGGCCCAGTACTCTCAGGACAGGACACACCCCTCCCAGAGCACCCCTGTAGCAAGTGTCCATGGCTCTCCACTCAGGAAGCGTGACTCACAACCCTTTGGCTTGCTGCGATTCTGGCATCCATGCAGAGAAAGTCGACAAACAGCATAAGCTTAATTAGAGCATCCGGCATTTTGCCATCCAAGCCCCGGTGTGTCAGATGACCACGTCCGCCTGGACTTTGCCCGGCCTGGACCGGGCCAGGCCGATGTCTCTGTGGGACAGGAGGGCAGGGACAGATGGGTCCTGTCCCAAACACCCAATCTCTCATCCAACCTCATATCTTTCTCACTCTCCCTTGCGCACACAAAGGACAGAAAACACACACATAGCAATGTCACAGCAGAGGGCAGGATCTGGCAGCCCAGCAACATTATCATCACAGTGGGCACTCTTATGGTGCCATATGACACCCTGGTCCCCTAGGATTTGGCATTGTGCAGTGGAAAAGTCATACATTGCCAAGACGCGTCTATAGTGGAGTTATTGAGGTAATAGTGTAAATATTTGTTATTTTTAATCAGAGCAGTCATTCCATTTAAATCTGAGAAATCATTTTTCCAGGAAGCCTGGAAGTTTTTAGCAGAGTGATGAAAACCCGTGCTGTCTGTCATCCATGTGAGCATCACGATACGTCCAATGAGCTTTTTAGATTGGAATTCCTGATTTTCAGGTCAGAGACATTCTTAGACATACCTGTCATCACAGTGTCATAATTCAACAGGACTAGTTTGTTGTCACGGGTTCTGGCTGCCTTTGTGTGTGTGTGACAACAGAGGAATGGCACAAAGGTGAAGTATGTTTATGCTGCAAGATCTGAAATTAATTGAAACTATCAAAAGCCCTGATGGCAGAGCAGTGAGCAGCTGACTGATCTGTGCTCCTCTGTGAACCTTTGTTTTCTCTTGTTTGTTGATATGAATGTTCACAGAGACTCCTCTACTGTGGGCTAATTTTAGCACTTTGTAAATGACTGTGCAGATGAGTATAAACCTACTTTCATTTCCTTGCTACAGGTGTTGCTTTGTTTTGTCGGACAGTTTGTTTTCATAAACTGACGTTCCTGAGATGCCTTTACATCTTAGTCATGTTCTTTGGATGTCCAGAGGTGATTACATGGTGTGGTTCATGAACACGTGTAGTCTAATTTCAGTTTGACCATCTAAGTTGCTTTTGTTAAATTTGGAAAGTTTGTCTTGATTTGTTGTGGACATGCAAGAAAAATCCTTAAGGTCACTGTGGTCAGAGATGAGCACTGGTCTCAGTCTTTGATAATTAGACCTTAGTTTGTTTTTTGTTTTTTTTTTAATGGCCGTGGAGAAAAAAAAGAACAGAAGAAAACACACCAGAGAAGCACATTTAGTCTCGCGTGGAGGCTTCTCATGGCTGTTTAAGATGGCTCTTCAGGAGATGTGGGCGATGTATGTAGGAGGTGGATGTTCTTGCGGACTACAAGGGGCACACTCAGTACTTGCAGGTTCTGTGCAGTGGTGAGTTGGATTATTAATAGATTTTTAGCAGTGCCATCTTCCCATGAAACTTGGTGGAAAGTGCAAGATGAGGGTGGTGGAACTCCACACTTGGGTCACATAATTGTGGTTCTACTTGTATTTATTGTATTATTACAAAAATAATCAGATGTGTGTCCCCACTGTCTACTATCCTATAAAGTCTACAGTAATGTCAGAATGGAATATTATACATTTTAGGTCACATAATAATCTACATCACAGATGACTTTTTAAGATAATGGTAGAACTTTTTTTATTATCTGACACAGTATTGTATGTTATGTTGTATTTTTTCTTTCATTTTATGACCTTTGTGACCTCAAAGCTGGTTGGAACCAGGGCTCCTGGAGAGTATCTCCCTGTCTGGCCCCAGTCTATGGACCCCAGGCAGCACATCCTGGACTGTCTTGTCCTGGCTTATCATCCCCAGATCAGCTAGCTGTCCACAGCAGCAGTAGCATATGCTGTTGATCTCCGGGGGCCAGACTGAGAGGTGTGAGGCGCTGCAGAAATGACAGATGGTTCATATGGGTCAACCTGCCGCTTTGACTGGAGTAGAGTGGAGGCAGTGGGGATAAAGAGAAGGATGGAGGGAGGAATGGAGCAGACGACCCTCCTTCATGCTTTCATTTACAAAGCTGCTGGCGTCAGATCACAAGGAAATGGCTCAGTTTGATTAATGTCATATCTGACATGCTGGACAGTAGTGTGGGATTAATCCTGTGCCGTGTTGCCACAGTTGCTCACTGATATTGGGCAAAATGCTGGATATTAGATGACATTATATATATCCGTGCCAACCTAGATTGAGTTGTCCCCAGTTCCTCACTACAGTGCATTAATCTGTCATTATGTTAGCAATCACATAATCAAACCTAGGTTGATAATGCTCAAGGTTGAAGTAAGATGGAACATTTAAAGAAAACCCAGACTGTACAATGGAACAATATAAATCTGAAGGACCTTGCCAGACTCTAGTATGAATCTTGGCAGCAGCAATATTTCATGGGGCTTTGGAACCAGAGCCATACTATACCTGTACTGTGTTGATGGATGTCTGAAAAGAGAGAAGGATTTCTCTTTCTCCCCCCTCTGACTCTATTTCAAACACACAGAGGAACAGTCCTCTCCATCAAATTGGCTCTCTTGCCTGGCACCATGTGCGACACAATAGATGACATTTGAGTGCGGGGTTTGAGGGTTTGTTAATATTCACAGACATGCAAAGTGCGAGATTGCTTTTTAGGCTGAGAGCGAGAGAGATCAAGTGTCCTGGTGAAAACCCATTTATCAGGGACAGCTTGTCTGCTGCTCTGCACATGGAGCCCCATCCATCTCCATTTGCTTAGTATCTGTGGCCCATTTCTCCGGCAAAGACCAGTTCTGAATCCCCTCTGCTGTCTTAAAGTGTGGTGTAGGATGAGGAGTGAAGAGATGGTAGCTGATCACATTTTGATAAAGCTGCATGCCCTTTTCATCAAGAAGATTTAAAAAAAAAAAAAAAAAAAGGTTTACTATCAACCACATAGGATGCATGTGTATGCACAAAACTGCATTTACTGGCATCTGTAATTATTATTAGCCCTCTTTATTTCATTTCTTAATTTACACCAAAAGTGTGTGGTAATTGCACGGGTATAAGACAGGTATGAGATCAATAGTGATGAAACATGCAAACTCTGAAATGTACCATTGATTATCTATGATAACCTCGCTTTATTCAGCATATTTATTGCTTAGCTGGTTTTCCTCTCCCAAGGCTTCTTTTCCTTTCTTTGGCTGTGATGACAGATGACCCAGCATTTGTTCCACAGGAAAGGATTTAGCCAGTTGTTACGTTGCCATTCATCTTTTGAATCTCATGCAACTGCGGCTCGTGCCCCACCTGTGCTTTGTCAAGAAAGAGAGCCTCATATATCAGGAAGAAATCCATCCTCATGTAAGTTAAGGAGCAAGAGCTTGAGCAGCCCAAATGGGATGAAGTCCTCGCACCTCTGCTGTTTGGTAGCCTGCAGGCACACAGTTGTGGTCCATTTTCCCCTGCCTGGGCCTGCTGAGTTCAGCAGATTGGTGTGAATTGGCTGAAGTTTATACTAGAGGAACCATAGGGATATGTAGTTATCAGTACAGAGAGGGAGAAGCTCAGAGGAGACAGTAAACTTGAGTCAAGAAGTATCATTTTAAAATGCTGTGGGAGTAGCATCTGTCACGACCCCTTACACCATCAAAGAAGATACACTCAATTCAAAAGATGCTCCCCGGTGTGTGTGAACATGTTTCTCACTGACAGTCTGAGAGATTCAGGAGAAAGAACAGAGTCTGTCAAAAATAATCATTAGCATGAGAATGAAGTAAGCCTTTAATAATAAATTAGACTTACAGGAGTACTGGCTCAGCACCAACAGGTCAGGCTACCTGGTACCAATATAAATATTAAAGGTTCATAAGATAGTTTAAAAGCATGGGAATGAAAATATTTGTTTTTATTACACAAAGTCATGTTTACTTTTTTCCTACATATATTTGTGTGTGTTAAGTTCTGTATGTTTTCAACCATTCAAATCTTTCAAATTTTCTTAAAACCAAATAGATGTCACACTTGGATTGAAAAGCTGACGACCCTGCAAGTTATTTTGTCGAGAGATCAGTTGAAATTCTTTAGAAACTGTCACTGATAATGATAATGAAATTAAAAAGCTCAGTCGTAATTCTCCTGATATCCTCAAACTGGTTGTTTTTGTCTCACTAACAGTCCATAAAGATGGAGAGCAGTGTACTTAGGTGTATAAGAAGGGCATCAAACACGTTACAGAAGCTCGAATCAGAAAATGTTTGGCATTTTCTTGCTTGGACGATTGAATAATTAATGAGAAATGAATCAATTATGAAACTAGCTGCCTGATTTAACAAGTTAATTTCTGTCCACCTACTGATTATTAGGTAACTACTCATCCCAGCTCTGTTTTTGTGCAGACTATAACCTGTGACAAAGGGACAATAAAACACTGCTTCAGGGTTCACAATTCAAAAGTTTCAGGATAATGTACTAATGCTACAGCATACTGTATGAAAAATTAATTCAATTTTTTTAAACAAGAGCACACTTTGCTTCTGTGCTTGAATAAATGAATGGCTGTGAGGCACAGTGACCTGAGCCTTGACCGCGCAGAGAATCGACTGGCTGCCTTCATTTTTCTACACTCATAGTAATGATTAATGGCTTTGGAAGCAAACGTAATTCTCAGGCAAATGCCACAGATCTGTGGTCTAATGTGCAGTGTTGCTCTGTAGTAAATGTGCAATCAAGACATCAATCAAGAATTCCAATCAATTATTTAAAGGACTGAAGCTGCATTGCACGTCATTCAGGGCGACATTATTTTAGGCTCTCTGCAAACATTTTGAAGGAGAGGTTAGTGTTTGCAGTTGCTCAAGCGCGTGTGTGGGTGTGTGTGGGTTACGATCAATACCTCAGACAAGTTGATAGTCTTTCAGACTCATTACTTCTGAATGAATTTTCCCTCTTTCAGCCCTTCCTCACACTCTCCCTCAATCTATTTCTTAACTCACAAACAGAGAGAGAGAGAGAGCACCACCTCTCTGATTTAATTTCCATTTAACGTGTGTTTAATGAGTTTACATTGTATTTTATCCTGTCTCAATTATAGGTGACAGTCTGATAAAAGAGGGGCTCTTTGTGATAGACTCCTCACCTCGGTCAGAGTCGCTCAGCTCGGGCTGAAGCCAGAGCTCCAGTGTGTGTGAATGAGCCCCAGCAGGGCGAGCAGACACCTTCCTCTGTGCCAGTCACTCAGCCGGATGTCTTTGTCCGCTCTGTCCTGACTCCCGTCTGGTCATTGTGCAGCAGCAGGGGCCACTGCAAGCAGCTGGTGTCATGTGCATCATGCCATCACTTCCAACTCAGACCATTATTGATCAGCCTCATGATCTAATCCCCTCGCTCTGCAATGCTGTCGGGCACGCTTCGATCTCCCCTCAGTGTGTTACCACTGCTGCCGCTGGCCTGTTGATGTCTTCATGAACCTATCCATAGCACAAGCTACTGTGCATCTCTCATTTCCTCCACACACAACGTGCCCAACACAGAGTGTGTGTGTATGCACATGTGAGTGCATGACCGACCCCTTGGGGTATTGCCCATTCGATCCAAACCATCCGTGACCCCGGGAGAGTGTGAGGTGATTTTCATCCTTGGCTCGCTCCACCACTGAAGCAGCCTCACTTCCTCATAAATACTTCAGGTCCTCGGCGTTCAAGGTTTAAAGTGATTTCCCTAAAATTAAGTTTCTGAGCTTGGAGTAATCCATCACTGCCATTTACTCTGCTTCCAGACAGGGTTTTTCTTTACAGGTTTATTAAATTAATACCTTTTCTGCCTGGCTTATAGGAGAGGTCTGAATGAATTATGATTCCACACAGTATGAGTTAAATCACAATTTTCAATCCTGAAGGTAAGTGAGGTGTCTCTTGGATTGTGTGCCATTCACCCTGCCTTTTAACTAATGGTCCACAAATGTCCAGTGACTCTGTGTTAGGCGTATCATTAGGTAAATGTTTCTTTTCCTGGCTCTCCTCCACTGGCAGATGGGGTTTGACATTGTTCCTTGGGAACAGATTGGTGCTGGGGAAAGTCTCTATGGTATCTGCTAATGATACCATTACACTCCACCACCTCTTTGTCACCCCCAGGTGTTGAGCTCCTAATCTGTTGGCATTGGCTGGTACAGAGGGTTGCTGCAGAGGGCTGAGTGCACCGGTTAGCCTCTGGGAGGGCATTGACAGAGCGTGGCAGAGCTCCAGTCCCTCCGCTGACCTTGGTGAGGGATGGAGAGGATGTGTGGCTGCGCTACACATCCTCTCAGGAGAAGGTTCAGTTTCTCCTGCAAAATGACACTGCTTAGATGGATCACCTCTTTTCCACCTCAGAGCTCCAGTTTATCACATCTTAGGTATTACTTTTTATGTCTTTGGCCATGTTTCCTATTGGTTATGGTACTCAACACAGAGGCACCACTTCAGGGCAGCCCAGCTCGCCAAGACACACGAGACCATCAGACAGTTCATAAACAAGTTACGTCTTTTTGGAGGCAATGCCAGAAGTAAGTGAGCCCAGAATATTAATGGTAGGTCCTCAATACACAAGAACAGGAGGTCACGGTTGCACTGGAAAATCAGTGAGTAACAGTTCATGGATTTGGATGTTTTTGATAATAATTTCATCATTCACTTCTCTGGTGGCACGGTGAAGTGGCGGTTAGCACTCTCACCTCTCAGCAAGAAGTCACATTCCCAGGCCTGGGGCCTTTCTGAGTGGAGTTTGCATGTTCTCCCTGTGTCTATGTGGTTTTTCTTCGGCTTCCTGATTGGTGACTCTAAATTGTCCCATAGGTGTGGATGTGAGTATGTGTACGTTGTTCGTATTTATGTGTGGCCCTGCTATAGACTGGCATCCTGGCCAGGGTGTACCCCGCCCTCGCCCTCTGTCAGCTGGGAGTAGCTCCAGCTCCTCCACAACAATGCACAGAGGAATGCTATAGGTGATGGATGGATGGATTCACCTTTCTTTTCTCAGGTGAAACTATTTGTCAATCCGTCACTTGACAAAATAATCATCTGCAAATATTTCAATTATTCATTTTTCAAGCAGAAATACTGAACATCTTCTAGTTCCAGAATGTAAAATAGCTGTTGTTCTGTGATAATGAACTGAGTATCTGATTATCTGGGTTTTGGACTGCTGCTTGGACAAAACAAGACAACTCAACACCTCAAGTTGTGATATATTTTTTAGTTATAATCATTGGTTGTAGCCTTCTAGACCTTCTGACTGCTTATGTTACAAGCTCTGGACTTTATATCAGTATTGCCTATTATCACCTTCATAAATCTGAGTATTTAACTTTCTGAAGACAGGGCTATTATTACCTTGATGGCCTGGCTCAGACAAATACAAAGTTATATGTGTAAAAAGAAAAAAAGTCAGAATTATTCATTAATTCAATCAGGATCTTCCTCCTCTATTCTCTCTTTTTCATTCTTCCTTCTCCAACTCCCCCTCCTTCCTTTCTGGCTCTTTCTCCAGTTCACTTTTGGATGAGTCCCAATGCCTTTGAACCGGCTGCACCCCGCTTCCTCTCTCTGTGTTTGCCACCTTCTTTCTGAGCCGAAGCAAGAAGGAGAGTAGAATAAATTGCAACCTCCCTTGTCCTCTGACAGATATTGCCTGTAGCTTTCCTCCTATGGGGGACAGGTGACAACGGATCGCTGCTATTTTCTGCTAAGGAACATACTGCCTTTCTCAGTGTTGCATCTGAGAAAGGACAGCACCCAGACCCCCACACGCAACATACTCGCCTGCCTTTTTTGCTTTTTTGGAATACAAAGCTGTGACAGGAAGGGAAAGCCCTCTGTGCCTCCTGGAGATTTGTCATTATTTATTGACCATAAATCCCCAGGAGTCTCAGTCAGTCACAGTCTCTGATTGGAGGAATTTGAAGCAGAAAGTAGGCATGGATTTAAGGCACATCTGACACTCGCATCTCTGGGATCAGTAAACCTGCACAAGGAACAAGCACATTGGGACCCTAGTACACTCCAAACTAATGGAAAACATATTGCAGTGCAGAGGGATATGTATAACCAGGAGCTGGTAAACCACTAGTAGGAATGACAGCACATATAATGGCATCACTTCTAGGAATATGAATTATGAATGAGACAGATTTCTCCTTTATCCCTTCACTCCTGTGTCCTTTCAACAAGTATCCATGCATGCAGGTAGCTACAAACAGTGCCATGGACAAATCAGATGAAGGTTTTGACATTCAGTTAAGCAATTTACAATTCTGCTCTATGTGGCTGAATCCTCCAGATGGTTCACACATAACCCCACCGTCCTGCTGTGAGAGCTATACCATGAAGCCAGCCACCTAGCTCGTGACTTATCCAAAGCTACTGAGGTTGTTAGCACACCAGTCACTCAGACTGGCAAACAGCCAGCCGGTAAGCTAGCCCCACTTCCACCCCGAGACCCATCCTGTCACCCAGTCAAGCAGCAGGGAGGAGAATTAAGTATGCAAGACTCTTAATCTCTCCACAACCACACTTTACTGACTTTGAGGTCACAAGTGTAATACGGAGTAAACAACATCTATTACCTCCTCTGTGGATGTTCTGTTAAATCTGTTTTTGCTCTCTCTCTCTCTCTCTCTCTCTCTCTCTCTCTATATATATATATATATATATATATATACTACATTTAC
>OMNW01002986.1:3051-20751 GCA_900303245.1 Selene dorsalis
AAAGAAGGGGGGGGGGGGAGGGGGAGAGGGAGGGGGAGAGGTAGGGAGCTGGCACAGATGAGGCTGGCTCTCACTCAACAGGACATCCTTTCACACACATTACACATGTCCTCTCCAATCCTCTCACAGAAACAGCACTGGAGCTACTCTGTCGAAAACAGGCCCGTACACTTCTGACTGATGAAACCACCGGTATTTCGTGGCGTGGTGTGGAGCAGCCTGGCAAAAGACTACTAATGTGATCCAAAGTCTCTCAGCAACAGAATTATTCCAAGGGTTTAAACATTAGGGCTTACCCTCACAATAGGGCAAGGGCTGGCATATGATCGAAGGGGGTAATCTCATTGGGAAGAAAAGACCAGAATTTCAGAGCGGCAACAAGAAAGAATTTTCCCTCCTTTTGTCTGGAATATGAGCCCATCCAAAGAGATGAGTAAAAGAGGCCAATATGCCACTGACAAACAAAACCAAATCTGTTCAAGCAAAGTGTGTTAGTTTTGTATGATCACAGCGCTAAACACCAACAGGAGCAACTTGATAAATCCCCATCACGTCTCAAAGTTACACCAAACGGCCCCATTTAAAGAACATCGTGCTGGCCACTGGCCACGTATCAAAGCCACCCAACAAAAGCGGGGCTGAACTTTCCAGGGAAAATAACACAATTATAAGAGTACACAGACTGGTTCATTATTAATGGAGTTGCTTTTCAACTGCCTCACTGAAAAGACTTCTCAATAATTTATCACCATGGAGACGCATGTCAAGTCAGTGTGCTTGGACACTTCATGAATATCAAATAAATATGCAAAACAAAAGGGATATACATCATTAAGCACACTTAAAAACGGCTTTACTGAGGTTTGTAACAAATCAGGGTTCCTTGATTGTTCTCGGCACCGCGACATCAATCACAGTCCTCAGATCTGATCTTGATTCTGATGAAAACTCTTTATGAAACACTCTGAAAGCCACAATACTACAGCGACTGTACCACTTGGCTTATAATGATCAGTTTGAGGGGAGCGGGTGGAGCGGGAGTAACGTGGATGTTAGATAACTCGTTAATGACGACCCTCGATCAGTTATTAACAAGACAACGTTTCCCATTAGTTAATTGAATAACTTACAAAATGGAGTGCTGCGCTCTTCGTGACTTTGGATTTATTCAAAGCAGTAGGAGATGATGAACTCGAGATGAGAGGGCTGAGTGATAGTCTGTCTTTATCATTGCGCACAGCCTGCTGAGACATATAGGAAGCTATGGGAACTGCACTGTGACACTACTGGAGCTCCTAGAGCGACAGTCACAGTCATTAACATGGGAGCAACAGTTGTGAGCGAATACATGTACTGTACAGTGAATTAATCATGATTTTATAGCATTATAGTTTAACAGGTCTCAAAAAGATAAGCGTAAAATTATAGTTTGCATGTAACAGTATCACACTGATAATAATCTATAAGGTTTATTTAAAAAAACAAAAAAAAAAACAATAATGTAATAATAGGAGACTCCGTCTTGATCAATATATAGTTTCACATGGTTCTGCTGTAGAGCTGTTTAACATCTTTCAGCTGATTGTTTTGATTTTACAGCCTGGGTGTTAACTGGTTTGGTTCACTCTCATCAGCGTCAACAGGTTGCCGTTTTCAGCATGACAGAAAACTTGGATAAAGAAAGTATCTCACCTGATCAGCATCAGAGAGCAGACAGACAAATTTAGCAACTTGGATATTTAATAATGAATCCAGATATTTCTCTGAGGAGCTGGTGGAGACCAAAACAGAGCTAAAAGGAGAGTGACAAAAATCTTGTGAGCGTACACAGATGCATCCTGCTGTCTGGTCAGAAAGTGGCATTAAAACTATTTCAAAACATCACTTTGTAATGAGTGGAGGAAAGAAAAAAGCGCTCTCTGCCAGCGATAAGACAACATTATAAATTCCACAACGAAAGTATGAATGCTGTTTAATAAGCAGGTTTTATGCAGGTTCGGTAGTCTGACAGCATGTTGTGGAGCAGCTAACTGTCATGTTGCTTCCTCACTAAATGCCATGCAAATGACTGGCTCTCCCAGAAGACTGCGACTGCTCATTTGGTTTGCTGCTTGATTCGGTTCTTAGAGCTGAGCATAACATGCCACGCAGAGTAACTGTTTCTTCCTCCTTCACTCCGTCTCTCACACAAACAAATACTTGTTGTGATCACCCACTCTGTAATGACAATGGCAGTAAGTCGTAGATAGAAACGCTGTCCTGACCTTCATTAATGCACTGCATTTTAACAAAAGGAACCGAGCCGTTCCATTTTCAACAACAAATCTATTTTCATTTCCTCTCCATTTGGGGGGAAAAAAAAAACACTTTATCCATGGTCTGAATCCCATGATTGAGAAGACAGCATTTCAACATAACATGCAAAGCTACACCCCGTGTTGCACATGCATATCCATGTGAATCTATTTATCCTCTGTAGATGGAATTTATGT
This sequence comes from Selene dorsalis, assembly GCA_900303245.1. Classification (NCBI taxonomy): domain Eukaryota; kingdom Metazoa; phylum Chordata; class Actinopteri; order Carangiformes; family Carangidae; genus Selene; species Selene dorsalis. The sequence continues at coordinate 5,544 of OMNW01002986.1, forward strand.
TTATAAATGCACAACACATCCTGTTAGCTTAGTCGGGTCAGAGTTGAGGGTTACTGTATGTGTGTGTGTGTGTGTGTTTGTGCATGTTTATCAGGGAATTGGAGATGTGGGACTATTTGGGGGGTCTCAAAGCAGGCAGGTAGGAGTCATGCTGGGTGTTCTCTCGGTTCAGTGCTAATGGAGCTCAATCCGGATCTCTCCTCACCCCATAGTTTCCAGTGCCTGATCATTATGGGCTTGCTCATTTTGGCTTTGCACTCTGAGTGTGTGTTTGACAGAAAAACAGAAGGTATTGTATAAGTATAAATATGCAGGTCTGTTTTCTGTGTGGTTTTATCAACATGTTAGCCAGACAGTTAAAGTGGTTAAGAAATGACGAAAAATGTTTCTTTGTGCCATTTTTTTTCTTGCATCTTTTCTTCGCTATCGAAAGAAACAAGTAAAACCAGTAAATTCTGGGGTTAACATGGTCGACCGACCCAATAAATCTTCCTGTAGATGTTTGCTAAAGAAATACCATTATATCGTCCAACACTGTACCTCCTTCTCTCAAACTAAACCGAGAAAATGAACAGTAGTTTAGCGAGTGAATCCATCTTCTGCATGAGTAATTGTTCTGCATGGAGAGCACAGGTAGTTGAAATAATGCTTGGTGGGCAGGAATGACAGAGTGAGAGTGGCTCTGTTCAAACAGCCAGTCTGGAAATGATAAGTGGATTTACTGAGGAGAGTCGGTCTGTTGTATTACTGCAGGGCAGAGGGGGGGGTGGGGGGTGGACACCTGGCTCAAACAGTGTCTTCTCCAGTGACCTATGCGACAGAGGAGAATGATTTCCGCAACAGAGGGAACCGCACATATCAAAGATGGCGACAGCTGTGGCCTCAAATTGGTCAGAAGAAGAAGAAGAGTGACATTTAATAAATAAATAATAAAAGTTTGGTTCATTTTTGCTGGCAAGCCGCCTTACTATGTTTTACTATGCCTTCATAATGTATGATGACACAGACAACAGCCTCTATCTGGTACATCTTCACCCAAAGCTGAGAGTGCTGACGTAGAAATCGTTTGCCTTCTTTATTATGAATGAGGATGTGAGAAGGACCTCGTCAGTGATCCATCCATCAGCACTTCCCCTGTGACACTTAATACTCCACTTGATAAATGTCATTGTCTTTTCATGTGAGCGTGCTACGTAAGTTTGGCTCTGCTGAGGTGAGTTGGCTCTTTCCCTTCTCAGCGTGCATTGGCAGGTTAAGCATCAGTGCCTCTCAAAAGCCCGTTCAGCACAAACAGGGTGGAACAGGAGAACCGTGTCGCCAAACTGTCCAAACTGGGCTCTGCATCATCTGTGATGCCTGGTATTCCATCACATGTTCAAACTGTAGGTAAAGGTTAGACAAAAGACTGTACACTACATACAGTGTGAAAAATGGCCCACATGGCCTGGTGTGACTACTGTGTAGTGACTGAAAATAAACACCTCATTCTGTTCATGCGGCACCACAGGACCACTCTCTTCAATTCCTCCTTTGCTCTCTCCGTCCTTCCCACTCCTCTCCTTTTGTTGCTCTCCTCTGTCGCTGTTCACCCATAAACAGAGCAGCCACTTCATACATCATCTGCCCCGGTGGAACCCAGAGGTGCTCAGCTCCTCGTGCTGAAGCTAACAGTTCCCGCTTCCTCCCGAATGTGCAGAAATGGATAGTTGTGTTCATGTTCTGTCTTCAGAACCGACGCTATGATCCAGAGTCGTCCGGGAGCCTCTTCAACATACAAAGAAACAAGGTGCAACGAGCAGCATGGAAGAAGAATTTACAGCGCTATGATCTTATCATTTCTCACTTTATCTCTCACTCACTCTGTCAGTAGGGCCACGCTGAAGTGGGGTGTATTGATCTATTTACCTACTCTCTCCCTTTTGCTCTATTTCATCTTCTCTTACTCTCTCATTCTCACACACGCACTCATGCACACACGCGCACATCCTATTTCCCATAACAGATGTACCATTTCATCAGATGAAGACCAAGGCCAAGCTTTGAGCTTTCATTGCTACATGGGATCCATTTAATTTGCAGCAACATGAAGGGAAATGAGGCCAGATCTGCCAGGCTCAACTCACTCCACCATCCCGGTCATAATGAGCAGCAGCTAATCAACCTCATCCATTTACTCAAAGATGAGAAAAGCATCACATGTACAGCAAAATGTCTCCATGGTACCATCCACTATTATGTATCCAGCACCATTCACTTGCCTACACTCAATTTTACAGATAGCATCCTATGGTAAATATACAAGCGGCTGCCTCATATGTGTTTATTTGTGTGACTAAAGAGTGTGTTAAAGCATGGTGGCCCATGATGAAATTAACTTAACTTAGATGGATAATGCAGTGCAACCTCATTTTAATACACACAGAATAAGCTACATCTTCTTTATCCTGGGCGATAATCTATCACCTTACAATTACTGTGTATGTGTCCTGGTTCTAATAATATTTCAACATGTAAATGCATTTCCAGGAACTGAAGCAGAACAAATGCATGAAAGCACAAATTGTTTTTTCCTAGTTAATGGGTATGTATTTCCTGTTAGACAAAGAAGTAAGCCTCCGTGCTTTATTATGTGATGAACAACATCCATACTCGGATTGTATTCATCACTAGCTGTGGTAAACAGTCTAAAAAGCACCTTGTTGGTACACATCTGCAGCCCAGTTCTTCACAAGAGGAAGAAAAGTGTGTTCCAAACTTTTTTCTTTTTTCTTTTTTTTACACCATACACAGCCCATTTGCTATTCATGACATGAAATAGAGTTGGCCTCTCTGAGGGATTGGGGGTCTGTTTTTGCTGATTCCACTCTGGCGGTGAGGGAGTGCAAGGTGGGCTGGAGGGGTGGGCTGCTGCTGCTGCTGCGGGAGCTAGAGAGAGCCAGAGGTCCGGGGCGTGTCGAGCCACCAGTCACTGTTGGATGTTAATGTACTGAATAACAATCTAAACCGATCTGTCATTAACATCTGTAACCAGCATGCCGCGCTGAATGACTAACGACTCCCAACACATAAACTGGGTGAGAAAGGCAAACAACCCATGGAAACTCGCAGTGATCATGAATAACAAAGCGTGTGCTTTTAAGTTCCCTGGGAATTCAGATGGCGGGCACAGATACAGTATGAGCACGCCGTGGCAAGTTCCAGTGTCTTGGTTTTCCTCCAGAGAATCAAAGACTTTGGAATTAAAAAATGCCTCATATTCGCTGGGAAACACTCTATGAAAGGTTTATGAGATACAATCCCTAAAGGGCCTTAAACAATGACAAACTCATCCTAACTACTGGATATTCTTTAGTTTGCAGTTAGGAGAATAAGTAACTGCGCTACAGTCGACCAACAACAGTGCTCTATTTCCTCTATTATCTTTCTTTTCTCTGGTTTTTCTGTCTCGCTGCTCTCGCCATAGGACAAAAAAAAAAAAAAAAGCAAAACATTATTCGAATCCACACCAAGTGAACAGAGATTACACATACTGCAGCTTGGAGTGACTGATAAAAAAAGTGATAAATTGATTCACAGACATGGCTGAATGAGTGAAGTGACACCACATTCCTCCAGAGCTTTGTGTGCAAGTGTGAGTGTGTGTGTGTGTGTGTGTGTGCACTTGTGTTTAATTCCATCTCCAGCATGGCAGCACAATCCTACTGCTTTTTGTTTTTTTTTTGTGGTCCCTGCATTGGGCAGCAGCTGTACCACCTGAGACACAGTCCCTCTGGAAGTCCATCAACACAACATGGTCAGCAGAGCAAAATGTGTGTGTGTGCCAGGGAGAGGGAGAGAGAGAGGGAGTGCACGCTTGTGTGTGCTGAACAAGCACGCTGATGCACACAGCGCCGCTCCACACCTCTCTCCGTTCACTATTGCACTGCAGTTTCATCATCCATGGCACAGGTTTGATAGGCAGTTCCTCTTATTAGAAAACCTGGAGGGGGCGAGCCAGTGTTAAAATGAAACCCTCTTTATCAAATTGTGATGAAGTGCCTGAAGTGAACACAAGGTTAACTAAATTGCATATCCCTTCTGCTGAACTCTTTACACTTGGAGATCACCTCAGCACATGGAATTTTAAGACTCAGAGGTTTTGTAAGTACAAACCAGATGAGAGAGGTGTTTCTCTACCTTAAATCACTGTGAAATGTGCCTCACTTGTTAGAGTTGCAGCTTGCTTCTAGCCGGGGGCTGAGATGAGGCGCCTGAGGTATTTCTGGGTCTCCAGCATCACACCAAAGCTGCTGTGTGCTCTCTCCACCACACCTTGATAGTGACTTTGTGTGACAGCAGATATAATGTGATTTCTCCTGTCCCCAGGGTCTGAGGCTGATGATGGAGACTTCTGGGCTCTGCTTTGCTCGCCGGCGACAGCCATGACAGAAAGAAAAAATGCTTGAGCATGATGATCAGTGGCATTTTTCACACGGCTTGGAGATCCCTCAGTCTGTGCCCTGTTGCCCATGCTTCACTGACAGAGAAATTAGGTCCCTATGTTCAGCCTGAAATTTCCCGGCCTGGGTCCGCTCCTCAGTTTGGGTACAATCACGTCAGCTCGCTGACACGCTGTCAAGTGATTTTAGCATCTTTTTTATTTTTAAGCCAAAACAAATGCTGTATAGCGTTCAGTAGATTTTGGTTTGTTTTACAATACTGTTGTGAGTTTACAGCAGCTGCACAGCAGGGATACGTCGAACGTCACTTTTGCTGTAAGTGTGTCACTTCAGGTGAAGCCGCGGTGTCTCATACCTGCAGGCTGTACAGGCCTCTGCTGTCTCTGCAGCTTATTGGCAAAAACAAAGCTAACCACTTCTGTCATGTGTGTTTTGTCTGGGTGTTGAAAACATGAAAGGTTTCTGTCTGAGGTTTATGTGTAACAACCAAGCAGGTGTGGCTGGAGCAAGTGCTAAAACAACAGGCTTGTTGATTGTTTTTTTTTTGTTTTTTTTAATCCCTCTTTCTTATTCTAACAAATTAGCTTAGCCTTCTTTTTCATATTCAGGGCTTTGGACTACAAGATGTCATCTTAGGTTCTAGGGAATTAGGACTGTTCACAGTTTTCTGCAATTGATTCATCTGAAAAATGATTTCCAGATTTATCAACAATGAGAATAATCTGTTGTCCTGTTCTTTAGGGTCCAAATACACAAATAATCAAGATTTTGAGAAAGATACTGTTTTGTTTTTTTTTCCAAAAGATTTTGTTAAAAACCTGAGGAAGTATTCTTTTGTACTTTCATTTAGAGAGTTAGATGAGGAGACTGATGACACTTTCATGTGTTGTACATTTAAACTGCCAGAAGCAAATTAACAATGGACCAAAAAACTGCCCAGTCGTGAAAAAAAGAAAAAAATGCTTCCACACTTTCTGCTAAGTGTGTGACTGCTACCTGGGCTGCAGTATGATATTCATCATGTGAATAAACATATCTCCAAAATATCCACAGCTTCGGTATTCCTTGTTGTTTGTTTCTTTCATTTAAAACAATTCAGAACTTTTTCCTTCCTCATCTCTTTGCCCTTTGCCCACACTCGGACCTCCCACACTTAACAGCAACAAAAATAAATAACCTAGATGTGTTTCATTCTAATATCCCCCTTGGTAGTGCACAGGCTCCAGTCACATTTAGATGATCACACTCCTTGGTTTATGAAACACTGATTCCCAACTTCCTTCCTCCCTTCCTTCCGGCATTTTATTCCATCTAAATAATGCAGCCACAAGGAGTCATTGGAGGGATCCATTATAGAGAGACTGATATAGAATGCTGGGATGCATGATCAGACACTCTTATCACTTTCACAGAGCATGTTATAGTGCAGCAGGGAGAACTTTGTATTGTCATGTCTCTCCTAAGTGCTTAACCCTTTGGTTGATGTGGTAGCGATACGCAATCTGAACAGTTTGGGATATATTATAGAATTCCCCCATCTACATTAGATCCAGATGATGTACGATGAGTCTTGGGTATGTGCTCATGGAGTATGGTTAAAGGACATTTCGGGGGCCTGGGTGAAATTAACTTTGCGCTGCGACAGCTACTGTGAAGTGAGCGACTACGGACGTCATGGTTAGTGAGAGAGGATGAGAAAAAGATCCATCCACCAGCCACACAGCGGACACAAAAACACTCCCATATCCATCCGGAGGAGCTTCTGAGGCAGTGAGGGCATTGGTGAAAAATGTCGTAATGAGATTGGAGGCACTGAAGAAACCAACCTTGCCAGATGATTTATTTGATGTCTATTCATTTTATTCTCAGCAGCTTCTCTGAGAGGATACTGTTAATTACGTATAGTCTATTGAAGAGCAAATGAGCTTGACAGTGTTCCATCATGTTGTCACAGGAGAGGGAGAAAGAGTGTGTTTGCGTGGGCACGCACGCTCACAGGTGGAGTCTGTTATGCTCTTTCTCCTTTCCACTAATCTGCCTGTCAGTAATGAAGTCTGAGGCTTAAGTGTGGGAGAGAGCAGGCGTCATCCATTAGTCTCATCCATTTCCATTAATGTTCACGGATTACTTATTATTCCCTGATTAATAAACACTCAGCAAGCATGTCCTCATAGCAGCCTCAATAAGCACAGCTTCATTAATGATTAGTATTAAGGCTATTAATATCCCAGTTACTGGCATTCACAGCCAACTTGACCTATATTATTACCATTATTATTATTATTATTATTATTGTGAGTGTTTTATGAAAGCATCTTATGTTTGCAAGAGATGAATAAATGTAGGTGCATTAGTCACTGACATTAGCCCCTACTTTCAAGGTAATAATTTCATAAACAATTCACATTACCTTGGTATTTGGACATCCTTGAGCAAAAACAAGTAATCCAATTAGTAAACTGAGTGAGGCACTATTGATTTTAGAGAAACATTACCCAATCAATTTTGGAGGGGTAATGAAATTCCTTTACTTTGTGCTCCAAAACAGTACAAAAGGGTGTGGGTATGTGTGTGTGTGTGTACGTACAAGAGTATGTGTATGTTTGTGCTACTCAAAAACTAAGAGCATAATTTCACGTTAAGCATGCCTCTCAGACCACACCCTAATAGGGTGAAGGGGTCTCTCATCACACAACACACACGCACACACACATCAATGGTGTAATTTCCTTTTTACATTCACCTGTTTTTTCTAAATACTTCTAATGCTAAACACAAATGCAGCCAGCATAATAACACACGCTCCACCGTTCCCACCCAAACCTCTGTTGGCCTCAGTGGCAGTCAGTTAAACAGTGGCAAACACAAATTGTCACACTTGTCCTCAACACGGCACCTCTTAAATATTCATGTCAGACAGGACTTGAACCCCTGCCACTGTAACTCTTAGTTGGATTATATATTGGACACAATTAGATTCTAGTGGAGTGGTATAAATAGCCTAGGGATGTTTGCAAGAATTACACCATGCCGGAAACTATTGTAATGCATTGTGTTGCAGTGTTCACATTTTGCCTGTGCAAATCTCCCTGGTCTCATGACACTAATCCCTGGGATAGTAAATTCTATGTTGTCTCATTTTACACCATGCCTGAGGTTGTTTTCTTTTCAATAATCTCGTGGGCAAGTATAACTTGATTAGACTCCAAAAAATTTCAAGGGTGAAACTATTGATTGTATGCAAATGAAATTAATCTGTGGCACAATTGTGTTGGCCATCTTTCTTGGTATTTATTTCTCTTGGTCCTTTAAATCAGCAGCTTTCACGCATAGACACTTAGACACAAACTCCAATCCAATTATATAGATAAATAGGCTAATCATGCCACAAAATTTTAATATGAGGTCTACGGGCAGGTCGATAAGCATAATCATTCACAGTGCCAAATTTACAGCACAATTTTAGATAAGAGAGATGAGGAGAGAGAGAGGGTGAGGGCAAATTGAACAGATAAATAGTTCTGTATTAGACATTAACATATGGATCATAAGGGAACTAGATAAGAGGGGAGACATTTCATTAACGGAAAGAAACATTCGATTAAAAGACTTTTCTGTTTACATCACTTCCCATAATTCATGGGACTGTGATGAGCACTGCTGTCCAAGTGTTATAGCAGCCTTTTGTTTGGGGGGGGGGGGTTGGTGGTGGCAACAACAATGTGACGTATATTATTCAAAGGGCTCCTTTATGCATTCAAGAATAGGAAATGAGGAGGTTAAACACATTAACAGTAGATTACATTAAGGCCATGTTAATGACTCCTACTCTCAGACTGAGTGATGTTTATGTGCCACAGTGAATACTGTTCTTTAAGCTGTGAGAAGAGTTTTTAATACAAAATCTCCATCATAGCCTCCATTGATAATACTGGATATCTGAAGCACTAATGTTATTGTATTTCTTTGCGACGTCCTTTAATCATAGAAAAGCAAATACTGCGAAACATGTTCTATGCACATGGGAAGTATCTTTTCTTGTTTTCATAGTTTATAAACCGGCAGTCTCATCATCCTACAACAACCTACTGCCTCCCAGATATCTTAAACATCCTGCTTGGCTCAAGAAAATCGTTCTCATGAATGTTGTGTTTGGCCTATTTCCTTCCTACTGGGATGTGTTTTTTCTTTGATACTTTACAATCAATGATACATTCCCTTTGAGGGATCTAACTGAGAAATCTTGTGACCGAGCACATCTGTTTAGCTGATGGCAAGAGAGACAGTATAGTGTATGTGAAGCATGTGTATGTGAACAGAAAAGTTACTGTTAGCAAAGAGGACTGGTGTAAAGTTTAGACCTTTACGTCACCCACAAAGAGAGTGAGAACATTTGAGTTAAAACATCTCGTGTATGTATGGACACATACACACGAACACACTGAGAAAGACACATGGTAAAGTGTACTCACTGTTCCCTGGCTGAATAGGGAAATCTTCCCCAACTCCACATGACTGTCTGCTTAGACTAAACACAGCACAGCATGACTGCCTTCACACACATCAACCAGTAAGAAACAAATGCTTTGCACAGTGAAGCCTCAGCTCACTCTTATGTATGTACATTATTCCCACTGTGCCTGTATCCTTTCCAGATTGGATAAAACAAGTATTGATGAAACCATCTCATCTGTGATACTTCAAATCACTGCACCACACACAATAGCTAAGATTTTATGCACAACATTACTGAAACTGATTTGTAATGAGATCATAATGATGATTATTTTTGTGTGCCAGGTTAAAAAGTCCAGTTTATAGTCGTGGTATAATGCCTGTGTTAGAATGGAATGAAAGGTGTCAGTTTGAAATACACCACCTTCACGTGCAACCAAGTGCCCCCGATCACACAGACCACAGCAATGCCTCAACCATTAAAGAGCTTATTTCATTATACTTCCCCAGTGACAGTTTTAGTGCCAATGTCACCCCTATTGATGTGCTTTCCCTTGTGAAACTGACTAATGATCAATAAGAAAACAATGTCTCCAGAATAGCAAAATACCTTAATAAAACAAGGTGAGGACGGAGCATGTCTTAAATGGTAAACACCTCAAAAGTAGCACAGGTTTTAAGCAACAAGCCACTAATACAACCATCAAAAGGGTTCAATCAAATATCTCCAAGAGCACTTAGACAGCGATTTAATCTGTGCGTAATGATGCCGATCGATTAGGGATGTGTATTCGAAGGACAAACATGTGTTTTTACTCTGCTTTACTTAATGAGTGTCTTTGTCCAATCACAGACTGTGATTAAAGGTGACAGAGGCGCTGCCTGAAGCATCCTGAACCATAAGCCCCGTCAGTCAGAGTGTCTTTGGTCACAGAACATCTGAGGGAAAACTTGTGTTGCCTCTGAAATCAGCTCCATAAGGTCAATAAACACCAGCCAAACTATAGTCTTCCAAAGACGACGCCCTAGTTTGCATTGTACGGCCTGATGCGTTTTCACAATAAGGCATTCTATCCCCAGGATGAAAAATATGACTTCATCTCATATATTATTCAATTTAGAGAATGAATAGAGACTTGTAAGATCATTATGCAAGTCTTCTCGCTGTAGCACCTCTTGCACTCGTGGTCAGCTAATCATTGAGTGGATCTGATTGCTGCCAAGTCTCTCTCCACTTGATCTGATGGTGGTGTCTCAATCATGAATACTGAGGAGCGTTGTTAAGTTCCTTTGAATAAAAGTGGCTGCTACATGCCATTTATGAAAATATAGTGAAATTTAGTTTTTGTTGTTGAGCAGTAATTTTGTTGTGAACTTTGATGGTTCAGTGGCAATCGATTAATTCTGACATCATTAGAATTGTGTGTTATTCCACCTTGATTTTGCACTTGAATGGACATTACCAGTCAAAAGGGTCAAAACACCCCAATTTTTCCAGTTTTTTATTCAAATGCAAGCAGTCGAAGTCCAATGAACAGCGTGAAATGGTACAAAGGTAAGTGGTGAACTGCCAGATGTTTAAAAAGAAAAGGTAAGGTTACCCAAAACTGAAAAATAATGTAAAAAAAGAAAAGTCCATCAATGGACTAGGTGTCACGGACCGATAGAAAGAAAGAATGCCACGAGTGTGTTCAGCTGTTGAATCTGCCAAAGGTGGCTACTTGAGTCAAAAGTTTAGAATACATTTTGGTATATTATTCCATGATTTCTTTTTTAACTTCAACTGGTCATTTGTTCTATGCTTTCATTTCATTCAGAGTACAGTGAGACTGTAAACTGCATCATTTTCAATAAAAACTGGAAAAAATAGGGGTGTTATAAAACTTTTGACTGGTAGTGTATATTAATATGGCCAGTAGTGTAGCAATAAAAGGGCCAATTTAAGAATACCATCTTTTTTCAGTTTTCTATCCTACATTGTTTTGTTTATAGTAAAGCCTAAAATTCATATTGCTTTTCAAAAAATAATGAAATACTTATTTTTGGAAACTACTCTACAGTACGATGTAGAATACCAATATGTTTCCTTTTAAGTTACATGCTATGTCAGTGTGACAGATGTTAAAATAATTTTGTCAACCGTCTCACTTCGCCTCACAAAACACATCCGACAGCAATAGAATCCGCAGATGTAAACCACACATCACCAAGAGGTTCCTTGTTTAAACAAGCATTTTCCCTTCAAAGACACATCACATAAGTGGATGTGAAATTCGGTAACATCCAGCATGTGTTTCGAAATGTGCTTCAAAGAAACATAATCGATACAAGTAGTGTTAGGGTGACAACAAAACAGCTGAATCTATGCAGATTTGAAGAACATTTCCACTGCTGGAGGGTTGAATAAAATACATGACCTGGAATGAATGTGCTCTTAATCAGCCAATCAATTGGTAATGCTGGGGGGTGATGGGGAGTAAACTAATCCCTCGGGTGGCTCGAGGGAAATCTGGATTATATTGCATTCCTAACTCAGCAATGACTCTTTCAGCTGGAGGCTGGAGCAGACTAATCAAACAACATTACTGTAGAAGATCAATAGTCAGACAAACTGATGTATTGTCCCACATCCCGGCCTATCTATTTCAAGTTTTCATTAAAAGCTAATTCACACTTTCACATAAATTTTAATCAATGTTTGTTTTGGGTTTTTTTTAACTTGTATCCAAACTTTCAAATTAAATGATCAGATGTGCAAGATATGTGTTTATCCTGTTGTCTGTGCGACCGTCTGTCTGCGTTCCTTATTGTTGCACACAAGTGTTAACACCGCTGACACTTTAACCAAATATGCTCTACACAGTGCAGAGACGCTACAGCTGTGCTGAATAGCGTATCAGAAAACCTTGCTGTATCTTATCTCAGCAAAGCAAGAGGCAATATGCAATGTTGATAGGAAATCAGCCGCACAAAGGCTCAAAGTTGGCTGCTGATTCATAGTTGAATCTCTCCTCTTTGATACACACAGTACATATCCATAACCATAGTAAGGACCCTGAAAAAAAGTGAAAACATGACTGTGATACTCTCTCAAAACAGACAGTTTATTGAAGATAATAATGTACATTGACATAGTATCCGTATTGAAATGAAGGAAGTCGATATCTGCTCACTGTGGGTTAAAGTACATACAGTGTGTGGGTTTGTGGGGGGGTATAATGCATATAACCTGGCTATGTAGTCTAGTACCCGCTATCAGTTGAGAGGAGCTGCATACATTTCTTTCACAAATAATCTAATCTTTTTAATTTGAGAGATAAGGCAGAATTGACTGTAATTATGTGCAGCTGGGTCTGTGAGGAATTCAGAAAAAAATGAGGCTAAGCCCATCTGCTGACTGGGAAACTGGGGGAGGCAGCAACATTGGAGGGAGAGAGAGAGAGAAAGAATGAAAGGAAGAGACTCTAAAATCATTAAATCAGCCACTATCTCCTCTCTTCTGTCACTCAGAGAGAAAAAAGAGGCACTAATGAAATATTAATGCCTTCCTTATTTTGAGATTTACATTAATCTTTCCTCTCTCTTTCTGTCTGTCTCTCTCTCCTCCACATCTCTGTATGTGAAATTTGAAAGCTGTGCTCTGAATGACTTGAATATATATTTCTAATGAGACGCCGGCGTTACAGAATGTCTCATTTTTCTGCCTGTTTTGCAATCCAAAGTTGCATATATTGCACAGCGAATATGGTAGTGTGCTGGGGGGTGGGAGGGTGCGTGGTGGGGAGTGAGAGAGCTGGGGGAGGTTGCTTGATCTGAAAGTGGAAAGACACAGAGAATGAGAATGAAAGCGAGAACAAGAGAGCGAATGAGAGCAAGAGGTAGTGACGCTGGCTGTAGTAGTAGCAGCAGTGGAGAGAGAGAGAGAGAGAGAGAGAGAGATTGGCCCAGGTTCAAATAGGAAAGCAAAGACACACACACAAAAAAACAAAACACAACAAAAAAAAGAGTAGGGTGTGGATGCTCCCAGGAGGTGGGGAGGAATTAGGAGTGTGTCAGGTAAACCTGCCGCAGTTTTCTCAATGTCCGCCTCCTCTGAGACCTGAAGCAAAAGCAAACCTGACACCACTGACGCTACCACCGCTCCCACACACACACGCACACAGGGCTTTAAGTATGAGGGTGTTAGAATTACCTCAGTTGTGCTTACACACACACACACACACACACACACAAGAGGCAAAATATGAAACCTGATGTCAGCCCCAGCAAAACTGCTATGTATGCTTTTGACTTTGGAATGGGCTCAGAAATTGGAAAGTGTAAGGCCCCTTGATACCGATCAAAACTGTTTTACCTTGACGACTTTGCTATGAACCTTCCACTTACATACGGTATACTGGAAATAGTGGAAACACTGAAACTGCTGCAATTTTACCACTGCAGTGTGAAATAACCTAAGTGCAGATAAGTATGGGTGGTATGGAACATTGATTCTGGAAGTGAGCGTTTCTCAGCAGCGGGCTGCCTACTGCCATCCCATCAGTGCTTCATCATTCCAAGAGTGAGACTTTCCTGGCAGAACCGAGCATTCCCGTGCTGTCCTATACAATGCAGTAATTTCCCTGTAGTGTTCCTATTGCAGCTCCATGCATTTACCACACAGATGTGTGAGTTTCCCCCTCCGGCGCCCGGAGCAGCGGTGTGGCACACGCAGTGCACTGGTATGGCAGTCAGACACCATCCATGCACGCCACAGAAAATGGCAAACTGCAAGCTGCTGCTGCTGCTACGCCGTCAGATGCTGTCTGTGCCTGCAGGGTGTATGTAGGGATGAGTGTGTATGTGTGTCTGACTGGTGCAATAGAGGTGATGGCTGAGGGGGAGGGTGTATAGGTGTCTACTGTGTGTACGTCTTAAGAAAAAGAGGTGACACTATGCAGTGCCAATCACCGTGATAGGCACTGTTCATCTTCCATGGAGACCGAGGACAACAAAGAGCCGAGTTAATAGGCAGACACGGCTCAGAGGACACTAAAGACTGCCTCCTAGCCCTGACATCTAGAGGTAGACACTCAGGCTTTTTTAGGACACAATAATTGGCTCATTTCACTCATATTACTCCTCACTGAAGTGCAAATGCACAACCAAGCAAATGATGCCAGATGTACTTTGAAAGAAATAAACAAAAGATACAGACTAAAAACAATAAAAATGCTAAGTCTGAGTATGACAAATGTGCTTCAAGGAAATATCAAAAATACAACACTGAATGTAAAAGTATATGAATTAAGAGAATGGGTAAATTGCAAAACATCACAACTACACAAAACAAACCCTTTAACATAAAAGTGCTCTGCAACTAACTTTGCAAAGTTTCATATGGTTGAAGCACAAAGATTACAGAAACACTGTTAAGGTAATGGGACCTTCACTGACACAGTTAGAAGAAACCGACTGTTGGTGTCCTGTGTCAAAATCTAGTGTTATTTTGAGCAGTCAGAACTACCACAACCTTCTCTACAGCAATGTCATACTCCCTCCTCCTTTGCTCCTGATGGACAAGAGTCATATAGAGGTCAGTGTCACTTCAGTTAACAGCAAACATATATACAGTGTACCAAAATGAGGACACTTTTCTCAAATATTCATTTGCTGCCAGGTAATTCACATAAGAATCGTGAAAAAAGAAAAGAAAATCAACAAAACAAGTGGATGTAAAGAAACAGAAATACATAACAATAATAAAACAATGCAAATTTGATGAGCGTCTTCCAGACTAAGTGCAACACTGTCTTCCCCCTTATCAACATCATGATTACCATCATCATCATTAGCATCAACAAAAACAGTGAACCACAGGGCAGTAGACATAAATGAATTTAAATGCTGTAACACAGCTCTGAATACTTATGACATCTTTTATTTTTTTTAACAGAATAAAAAAAAAAACTCCTGAAAAGTACCTTTTCTGCACCTCATTATCTGTCTGACTTTTCAAGAACAGTGCTGGTGCAAGTTTCTGCAACTCTCTCAAGTCTCAGCTACAGGACTAGAAGGCACCTTGACAGTGTGTATTTTTATTTCTGTTCTTCAGGAATAAGAGGGAACAGGGGCAAAATTGATCCAGAGGCTATTCTTGAAAATATGTATGAGTGATGCTGCTAGTCTCTCAGTCTCTCAGTCTCTCACTCTCTCACTCTCTCTCTCTCATTACCCAGTCTGAGCTACCGACTTCCATAATCCTGGAAGGTTTAGCGCCGCTGTGTTGTGATTGGTTAGACATTACATCAGGGTGATGTAATACTCCTAGGACT
>OMNW01002988.1:20011-31671 GCA_900303245.1 Selene dorsalis
GTTTCGTGTCCTGTCTCTTTTTCCCTCTCTGGTGTGTGTATGTGGGGTGGGGGCGGGGGGCTCGGTCATTGGGGACTCGGGTAATAGCTCCCAGTGTGTTCTCCAATGTGAGAGAGAACAGCAGGCATGCTGACCATAATCATATTAGGCAGCACTTCACTAAATAAAGCAAAAGGCCCTTCTCATCAAATCCACACTGCCACTAAGTGGGTCTCTGAGGCACCATGGCACCCTTCTCAGGTGTGTGCGTGTGTGTGATGGGGAGACAGCTTGAGCGTGTGTGTTTGTGAGGAAGGTGGAAAGAGAGGGAAAGGGTTGAGAAAGAAATGCATTTACGACTCAAAACAAAATGATATTTATTATTTTGTGTAATCTTATCTTTGCGTTCTATCTACAGTCCTCCAAGATTTGTAAGCAATTTATGTACAGGCGCGGTACATAGTGCATACACAGACAAACTCACTGTCTATTAATAAATGCTTCATCGAATTTTGAGCAGCGTGTCCTTGCAGCCCTGGGCCGTTCAGGTTTGCTGTCTAAAGCTGTTTTTGACTACAGGGAGTTTCTGCATGAGGGAAATTTGAGCTTGTTATGAAGAGAGAGAGAGAAAGAGAGGGAGAGAGAGAGAGAGAGGGAGGGAAAGGGAGCGCAGCAGATAGACAGGAAGTTAGCATGCATGTTGTCCTAGAGATCCCCATGCTGTTTATTAGAATGTGGCTCTAGGGGGGCCTGCCCAGGTAGCTATTCCTGGACAGCACTGAGGTCAGCATATCAACAACAATGAGACCCTTACAGACCTGGGACCAGACCAACAGCTGTACAGCACACTTTTGTGCGGGCAGGGACTTCTGTTTGTAATATCAGAGTCTTTCATATAAAATCGATTCTATTGAACAAAAGGAATTGTTAAATAAAGGTTTGTGAAGTTGCTGAGTCTTAGTCGATCCTGAGGAGAAAATAATTTTAGAAAGGTCAGAGGTCATTTACCATAATCACTTTTTCCTCAAACTACCACAATTTCACTATTAAATTAAAACACATGGAGCACCTACACCAAGAATGTCAGCTGGGACCTAGTTTTAATAATCAACAACCCGTACATCACGCACACTTCACGGAACAAGCGGTGCTGTTTGCGTCGTATTAGAATCATCACACACACATGAAGATTGGCCTCAGGCTAGTAATATGTAAAACACTTCGCTCTCTGAACACAGAACACCTTCTTGCAGTGTTCATTGCGTCAAAGGTTTAATCTGAATTTCCTTTGATTAACCATATTTTGACTGATAACCAGGCTGCCAGGCAGGCTTCAGGGACATTCCTCTCAAACTGACCTTTTTGACTGTCACCCAGCAATTTGAAATAATCATGTTCAAATGAATATTTGAGCTGCTTCAATACTGAAAACACATCCTGTATACAATATTCACTAGACAGTTTGAAAAATACTAAATTTTAAAACCTGATTTTTTAACAAATTTACTTCCCAGGTCCCTCTTTGAGAAATGGGGTTAATTATGTCCTAAAGCTGAGGAAGAGCTGTAAAGCAAAGGAAAGCTTTGCCTCAGTACTGATTTAACATGGTGTGTGTGTGTGTGTGTGTGTGTGTGTGTGTGTGTGTGTTGATGGTCAGGCTGCCTCTGCCAGGATTCTTCAGACAGAATTATGAATTGTTTTTAGCCAGTTGGACAATTTACGGCCAGTTTACGTTATATATATATATATAAATAATGTTAATGTTATAATGACCCACACTGTAATAACTCTGCTGCTTTTCACTCTTGGAAGAGCCGAGAGGGAGGGAAGATGTCAGGCCATTAAACTTTACTGCTACACGTGTTGAGGATGTCAGAGATTATGTTTTTTTTGATTGATAACCAAACATTCTTATCTGAATAATACTGTTCTTAAAAAGTACCTGAATATTTCAACAGGGACCCTCCCCCTGCCATCCCACCGCATATATTAACATTTTTTAGAAAGAATTTTGTCATGTACAGATAACAGCATGTCCACTGTCACAGTAAAACATTTTTTTCTGCCCAAAATGGATTTTTGGAAACAGCCTCCAGGGTGTGTAAATCTTCAAACAGTGGCTCAGTGTTTCAGTGTGTTTAAGGCAGAAACTGAGCTCTAACAAAATATGACATAAGCCAGCTCTGTGAGGGTAGAGGGCAGGAAAGTGAAGAGGACCACCTTAAATATCAATGTCTCAGAAATCAACACAGTTGAATACAGCATTGTTGTTGTTGCCAGATTAGGTGACCAAATGACATAATAAGATAGAGATACTTTCACTACCACCAGAGGTCATTGAATGCTTTGTCAGCAGCAACATCTGCTGCACAAATTCATATTAAAATGTCGAAGTTCCATTCAGCTCTGAACGATTACATGTTTCCAGTAAAACCACAAAGGTAGGGAAACACTGCCTATAGGTTGCCGGTAGCTGCACTCTGTCATGGAGGACTTCACTCCACCACTAACTCATGCAGACTTCCTCGATGAGTTAGGTAGGGATGAATGAGGGGAAAAAATATGAAAATGGTGGGAACATTTTTGGAGTGAGACCAGAGATGTTTGAGCCTTGAACCCAAGGAAACATTGGGGGACAGATACAGGATGAAGAGTTGGTGCACACACCCACAAACTGGCTTGTGGGACCAACACGGGGACTGTGACATAACTGGCAGGATTTTAAGTTCGGTGGAAGGACTTAAAAATTAGTGACACCTTTTTAATGGGACACAAAATTAGGAAATGCCCTTGAGTGCAGTTTGAGTCATGAAACATTCAAAATTGTTTTACAGGAAGAGAAAATACATTGATTTTGATGTAAAAATGCTCAGATAATGACTTTTTTTTGACATGAATTTGGCAAAAATCAAGAGGTAAATGAACAGTTACCATGGGGATGCAGGATTTAAGTTGGGAAGATACATTTTTCATTTCATGAGGCCTTTAAAAGTAATAGCAATTTAGCTAACAGATAACTGTAACCGGTCACTATAATGAAAAAAGACATTGTGTACCCGTAAAGTTACTTAGACATAAAGGAGAGGAAAAGCCATTTAGCCCTGTTTTGTTCTCTCCATACCAAAACAAGAAGAGTATACTCCATTATATGTTGAGATCAATAAAATTATCAGATGCTATGCTGTTTAAAATTCAAAGCACATTAAAAAGTTGATGGTTAACTGTAGTTACAGCCAAAAACAGATATGACTGGAATGAATGGGCAAAGCCACCAAGTTCTGACATGACATTTTATTACCATACAAAGTTAAAATGACTCATGTGTTAGCAAACAGACACATATGTACACATTCAGCAGTGACATTAGCATCATAGTGTAGAGTCATAGTTTTGGTCTGAAACAGTTGGAAACGATGCCGACATTAATTAAAACTGTAAAGTTGAGATCTATGAGACCAAAAAAAAAAAAAGAGCTGAAATTGTTAAAAGAGGGGGGAATACAGAGTTGGTGATAATTCTCTACAGATTCCTCAACACCTTTCACATCACACATTGTCATTATTTCATTGTTTATATAAAATATTGATCTGCGCAGCTTTAAATCAAGGCAACAATTCTTCCCACTGCTGAGAAATACCCAGGCTCCGAGTTGAATTAATATTTTTTCAACAACAATTTCAAGAACAGAGGCAAAAAAAAGATATCTGATCTAATAAAAATGAGATAGAAGAAAACACTGCTTTGCTTTAAATGTAGTTGTAGATTTGATTATTTTCTCACACCTTCCTCTGTGCTGCACAGGCCATCACTGAGGTCCTGGTAATTCTAGACAGACTGACTAGCACTGCCTGCCAAGCAGTGGATCAACATCCCATGACCATTGTTGAACAAGGGCTCGGGTTAGCGATGGCCTCAGTCTATGACACTGATGAACAGAGAATTGCCCTCTGTTTTACAAAGTGTCTACAGCAAGTGAACAGCTACGGAGAACATCTGTCAGTGTCCTATTCTGAAGGGGGACGCGCGGATGCCTGACACAGACTTTCATACTCACACACAACAGGCATAGACATATTGTACAAGTACACAGACATGGATTCATGCACATATGCCAAATATTTCTTTGTTGAAACTGCCTAAGCTGCCAGACCTGAAAAGACTTTCAGTCAGTTGTGTGTTTTCAGCAAAAAAAGATCAACTCATTGATCTCTGTGCGTTGCTGCTGTTCAGTGAAAACCTTTTAATCTTATGAGAGCTTTACTAAACTGTTTAGCTTTTTCACTCTGTCACAGTATAACTGAATGAACTTTTAATTGGAGTTATGCACAATATTGAGAATTTACTGTACAACCATATTGCCCTACAAATAAAACCTTCTTATATAGTAGTTAAATAGTAGTTTCAGCAGAATTATATACATAGAAAAACACACACACACACACAAATGTGAAAAAAAAGTTGTAGAGGGGGTAACCTGTTTCTGTGATACCTGTTCTTGGTAGAATGTAACGCCTTCATCCAAGATATTTATTTCAAATAGAAAACCCCTGAGAAATTGGTACCACAAACTGAAACTCAAAATGTTTACATGAGGCTCCAAAATGTGAATTAACTTCACATCTGAAAAAAACATGAGTATAGCATGGACAAAAAACTGCCTTTTGGAGGACTGTTCATGCAATTTTTTTGAGGTGAGTGAAATTCTAGTCAAATTTTACTTAGCGTATGTGTTAGCACCAACAAAGCAGGTGTCTGTAGCTGTGTCCCAATTTAACGGCTGCATTCACTGGAGGCAGCATTTGAAGGCCGATTACGTCGGAGTGTTGCAACAAGGCCTGTCCCTATTCAAAGGCTCCTCCAAATGTGGCCGACAAATCCGGCCTTCCTTTGCCTGTTCTAGGAGGACGCGCTGCACCTATCTTCCATGGCCCTCTGTATCCCAAGATTCTTTGTGTGCTGTTTTTGTTAGCCACCTAGCATGCTAGCTATCAAGATGGTATGGTAGTCCCACACCGAGCAGGGTTCTGCTTGCTGCATAGCCCAAGGTGAGGAGCTGACGATGAAAGTGCAAAAAAGCCGCTACTTTCAATTGTTTAACCTTAGGACGTTGATTGTGTTTGGACACAATGCTCCAGGGCTAGATCACCCCATTTACGAAAGGTTGGTGTGGCCGTCGGCGGTTCCCCTGAAGCCATTGCCTCCGTAGACCGCGTAGGCTGGGTCCTCTGAGGTATCCAGCCCCTGAATTGGGACACAGCTTGGGTCTGTTCACCATACTGACTCCTTGGCTTGGTTAGCTTAGTTTGTAATTTAGCTAATAAGCCTTGCTGTGCAAATGATCTAATGGGTGTGGAGCCATCATGTCTTTTGGATTAGGTGGGAGTTAGGTACTGCCAATATGATGACAGTGGAGCAGCCCATTCTGAGCTCCACACTCGTCAGTAATCTATGGATGATGTCATGGAGGCTTTGTCCTTCATATAGAGTCTATTCGGCTATCTCATCAGTCACAGTTCTGCATAAAGTCCTTTTCAGTTTCCAGGTCGTCTTTCTGTCCTACAGGAGTCTTTTGTGTTTGGCACTAAATCTACTTCAGTTTGAAACACATGGTTCAGTCTCTGTTTTATTTCATGGATCATACTGTGTTTAGTTTTTCTGCAGCACACTGGTGCAATATTTATATAGCTGACCTCAACAATCCAGCAGCAGTTCCCCTAAAATGGCCAAGTGCAATACACAGAGAGATACATGGCACAGAGCATGTCAAGTGCCTGGAAGGACATTAATAATAATATCTGACTGATAGTTTATTATTGGCTGTGTGTGTTTTCAGCAACATTCAGCTCCACTGAACAAAAAGAAAGGGAAACAAAAATTCATGATTTACCTCACGCAAGAGAGAGGGAGAGAGAGACATGACATGGCATGAGTCGTACGCTCTCTCCCCGGATGCTCCCTATGAGGACCCAACTAGATATTCCAAAGTGTCTCATTCCTGTGATGGACAAAGGGTTTTCAGCAGCATCAGCAGCTTTCTGTTGTCTCTCAGTAAAGCTGCAGTGTCCACACCAATTGTTCAAAGTAACAGCAGCTGAAAATGTGATGGCTGCTGTATTGACAGCCCGGGTGATGATATATGAGGAAGCTAATGTGAATGGGGGAATTTCAAGGCAAAAGGCACACACACTCCACACAGTTATTGTCCTCAGTTGAATGAGTCGAAGCGTCTGCAGCCTCGATAGCAGCTTCACTTTGAGCTAAAATGTACAGCTGCACAGCACAGCTGAGGCTGGTGGGAATGTCACGAGTTCCATAGGTAGTTGTTCACGAACTAAAGTAATCAACAAATTGTCAAATCATCAAAACGATACTGAGATGTTAAAACCACAAATATCAACCTTACAATTAGAACTGCAGGAGCTGCAGAGGACCACCGGATACAGTAGGATTCACCATTTGGGTCCATGAATGTTCCACATAATCCAAATTTTATTCCAGTCCATCCAATAGATATTGAGGTATTACACTGGATATGCAAATATATTGATCCTGTGGTGGTGCTACACTGTAAGTCCTCTGATATGAACCCCAGGAGTGTCCCCTGAAATAGTCAGAAACAGATGGACTATTGACAGTGGCACACCTTTGTGGATAGCTTAGGTATAGGCACTAAAACTACTTGGTTAGGTTTAGGGAACAGTCGTGATTTGGGGTAAAATAAATACCTCCTCAACATTAAGTGATCTTTGTGTGGTTTTTAGTATCCATGGCCATGGGCTGTTATCATTGTAACTATGACAACAAAGTGCCACTTTCACATGGGAGTCCAATACTGCTTTCCAGTGTCATATTCCATCAATCACAAACTCCCCCTAACCCAAAATCAGATATTGTCTCTCTTTACTCTTTGTCGTAATTGATACAACCACTAGATGTTGTTTAACAACAAAATGCGTCATTATAACCTGCTGCACAAATGACCTATAGTTCAATGTCTAAATGTCTTTCAGGGAAATAAAACAAGCCCAAATTTGGAAGGAAACTCCAACATCATCATCCCTGAGGTAATGACACTAGTACGGTTGATACATTGGGGGATTTACATGAACATGCTTGAATTAAATTTTTTGCTCTGTGTGCGTCTATGGTACTTTAATGATTGTTAGTTGCAAACAGATATGTTCAGTTAACTGTTCATCAAAAAATTAGTGTGTTCATGCAAAACACTGTGTATAATAATCACAGTAAAACAAGAAAATGGAAAAAAAAGAAAGAAGAAAATTCCTGTAGTAACAAGGATCAGTGAATCTCTGCTGAGCAGGATGGTGATGATGAGAACAAAGAACAGAGACTACAAACACACACACACAACTTGTGTGTGTGCATGGCATGAGTAACTGAATTCACACTGCCTGACTCACTAATGAAACTATTAATTGAATAAATGGAGAATGTTGTTTTGATCGCCATCTCGGTGGTCCATGAAATGACTGACTGTACTCTAGTGGCTTTCATAGACCTCACTAAAGCCTTTGACTCAGTGAAATGCCAGGCCCTCTGGCTGGTTCTGGCAAAAAAATGGATGCCCAGACAAATAGATCTGGGTACCGAAGCTTCTACATGACAATATGTCAGCCATATGCTCAGTGGCAATGGAGATAAGACGGATCCCTTTAGGGTTGACACTGAAGTAAAGCAGGGTTGTCTCATTGCCCCTACACTTTCCTCTATTTCCAGTCCTGCTATCCTCCCTCTCACTGCTAAACAACTGCCCTAAGGAGTCAAAATCATGCATGGTTGGCAGGCAACTTTTCTACATTAATAGACTCAGGGCTAAAGGATGAACCACCACTGGAACTGTTGTATGCTGATGACAATGCCCTTGTGGCCCTTTCACAAGAGGTCCTACAGTGCACCTTGGACGCCTTTACCAAAGCATACAAGCAGCTTGGTCTGGGTATTAACATAAGGCAGACTCAAATTCTCCATCAGCCATCACCCACCAGAAAAAACCTGCCCAACCCCCAAATATCTCCACTGATAACACTAAACTGAAAAATGTGGACCATTTCACATATCTTGGCAGCCCTCTGTCATCTAAAGCCAACACTGATGATGAAATACACCATCGCCTCAGCTGTGCCAGTGGGGCCTTCTCAAGACTCAGAATGAGGGTATGGGTATTTAAGAACCCCGACCCCCAGACCCGGACCAAAATCCTTGTCTACAAAGCGGCTGTGCTGCCTTACCTTTCTGCATGGATCAGAAGCCTGGACCATGTACAGCATGCACCTGAGGGTGCTGGAAGCACATCATCAGCGCTGCCTTTGAAAAATCCTCAGGATCAGCTGGGAGGACCAACGCGCTAACACCTGCATCCTAGAGGAGGCTAACATCCTTACCATCATTGCCACCATTGCCCAGAACCAGCCTAGATGGATCGATCATGTCATCCGCATGCCTGACTCTCACTTCCCTGGGAGTTCTATGCTCCCAGCTTCCTGTAGGAAAATGTGCCCTGGGAGTTCAAAATAAGGACAACATCAAGGTAAACATCAAAAAGTGCCACATAGACCTTACACCTTGGAAGACACAGCAACCAATAGGGTGACCTAGAGAAACTCTGTCCTACAGGGTGCCACACAATAAATTGATGACCTCTACCATGCTGCAGAAGATAAATGCGTCAGAAAGGAGAAAGCCTCCACCAAAAAGACCCAACACAAACCCACCACCACCTTCAACATTAATAGATTCACTGCACATGAATAATTTGGTCCAGGATCGGCCTTTTTGCCTACCTGAGGACCCACAGGGACAAAGAAAGAGGACAGTCACACTCGACTACAAGTGACCGCCGATGATGGTGTGTGCATGCGTGCGTGTGTGTGCATGGCATGAGTAACTAAAGTCGCACTGCCTGACTCACTAATGAAACTATTAATTGAATAAATGGACAATGTTGTTTTGATCACCATCTCAGTGGTCCATGAAATGACTGACTGTACTCTAGTCTGTATGTGTGTGTGCGACTAAATGTGTGCAGCTGCCCTTGCATGCATTTGCATCGTGTGCGACCTCTTCCGTATGTGTGTGCGTGAGCATGAGTGTGTGTATGTGTTCAGCAATGTGTGTCACAACAGAGTGACAGCGCGCCCCGTAAGCACATTTCCAACAGGCTAATTAAAGCTCCTCCGGAATAAGGCCAGGCTTATTAACATCTCAACACGGCCACTAAAGCCTGCTCATAACCCAACAAGGATCAATGCTCTTCATTAGGGCCGGACCCAATACTGCTGCCCTGCCAAGCCAACCTCACCACCCAAATGAAGACTATAGGGGAAATGCAGAGCTGGTGAAAATGCAAAGAGAGAGAGAGAGAGGTGACTTGCAGAGTGTTTGTGTGTTTCTCTTGGTATGTCACTGTGTTTTATCGTTTCCCAGGGAGTAAGTGGTTTTTGCATGTAAATGTGAGGAGATGCAGTGATGGTGCTCATGATGAGTTGATAATGTAAACCGAAGTGCAGCTTTAAGCCCTACAGTTTCATTAATCTATTCTTATAAACTATATTTTTACTCATGTATATCATACATGTTGTGCTTCTACACACACCTTGTGATTAAAATTACATCTGGCTTCATATCACAGGTGAATTAGATTGGATGGTATGAGCCACTGTGATCTGATTGACTCGTATCTAACGGTTTAAAGGAGCAGCCAGATGATATTCTGTATTTTTTTTTCTGTTAAAAAACACAAAGCAACCATGAATTTGCTTTACTTGTGTAGTCCACAAGAAGGCAAAAGCTCCATCATGTCGTTCATAAGTTTTGAAGATGGTTTTGAAGCTCAGAGTGGGCTGCTCTGCTGCTGCTGTCTTAGCAGTGACTGATTTGTCCTAACTCTCGGCTAATACAAAAACATTCATTCACATTCATTCATCTGCAAGCTAAGCAGCAAGGTAAGCTAACAAGCCCGGTATGGTGAGCAAAGAGACTGAAACCTGCAACAACATTTGAAAGGCTTCTTCACATTCTGTTTGTCAATTAAGTTTTTTTTCCCTATATTTCCAAAAGGCTCCAACACCACAGCCAATAGTAAATTTGCTGAGGTGATGCTGAGCAGCCACGAGCTCTGTGACCACGCCCTCAATTTTGAAGTCATATAAACTAAATTTAAACCGGTAAATTATGTACAAAGCTGTGTTTAAGGATGAAGGATTAGCTGTACAGATTAATGGCCGGGTTTACTAAAATCCCAGATAATGGGCGTTAAATTGCTTGCTCCTGATAATTTTTGCGTGTTTGGTTACCGCACGCAAAACAGGTGATCTACTAAGAGTAACCCGCTAAATGACAACACATGTATGTAAATGAGGGTTTTGTGCGTGGTAATCATTTCCAAATAAACATATTATTGAGTTGCAGCAGAAGCAACGTGGAGGATTATCTGTGAGAAAGTAAATGTGGTTGGTAAAACAAGAAGAGAACAGATGAAGTGAAGAGAAGATGAGGCAATGGAAAGTGAAAAATTTGGTTTATTATAAAACCTCAGCAAACGGGGAAGAGCCCTGACTAGTGTTGAGCGGCACGTGCAGTTCACTGTAGCTGAGCAGGTAACTGGGATACTTCACTGGGCTGGTGGAGGTGCGCGCTATGGTGCAGAGCTCAGGTAGGACACACTCGGATCTAAAGCCCTGACCAGAGAGATCAGAGACGGAGTGAAGGCAGCGGTGATGTCTCTCAGTCCTGGTCCTAGAGCTGAGCAGCCAGGTACTGGAGAGGACCGCACTGGAGGAGAGACGTCTGTGCGGCGTGTAAACATGTTTACAGTATTTCTGCTGTACTGGCTGTAAAGTGGCTGACTCACTTTGGAGCAACCCTCTAATGGCGATTAGAAGAAATTGCACTTTTTGTCACTTCAATATTGCCATACGTTTTCACCCCTGGAGTCTGCTGCTTGGGATTGTCTGTGTATCCGATGCCTGATGTAGTAGCTCCTTTTAACTCTGTGCCTCAGCTACCTCTCCTGGCTCTAGCCTCATGTTTAATGTAGGCCTACAGACATGAGCTGTATCAATCTTCACATCTAACAGCCACATTTTAGATTCAGCTGTCTGGTGGAACGGCCTTTCTGTTTGAACTAGTACAGATGTCAACTGGCTGGCTGCATGACAGGATGTCCATTACTTGCTCTTTACCTGAAGTGAAATTTTAAGCTCGTCCATTTTACACATCATAGTAATTGTCAATGAGAAAAATGTAAGACAGATTTTTATATTTAAAATCCTTTTTCTTTCCTTTTCATATCTCAGTGTCTCTTTGTAGGTATCTTTCTCCATCGTCTTCAGTATGTCTTCTTATCCCTTTATCTCAGTTTGCAATTCCATCTCCCATCATGCTCTCTTCCCACATCATCCAGATCCGTTTGTCTTTCCATGGACAGTTATTCCCGGCCCGTGCCCTCATCTCTGTCTCCTCCCTGTCCTCTCATCCACCTCTCTCGGACCTCCTCAGGTCAATCTTTGAGGCTGGTTCAAAGCGTCGGCTGCTGCAGTGTTTTTCTTTGGCTTGCTGACCTGCTGACACTCCAAAAGATCAGAGGTAACACTGGGTCTGCTCTCCGCTCTTGCCTCGTCTCCCTTGACAGAAAAAAAAAAAAAAAAAAAAAAATCCTTTCA
>OMNW01002988.1:31691-45011 GCA_900303245.1 Selene dorsalis
CTGAAAAAAAAAAAAAAAAAAAAAAAAATTCCTTCACTCTACCTCATCAATTAATAATACTCTCCCATGGGAGTTACAGCTTGTGTACATAAGCAGCACATACACTTGCACACACATGGTGGCTATTTTTTTTCTTCTTTCGCACTCCTGTACATAAAATTAGTAATTCATTTGTAGGGAGAGCAGATTTACTGACGCGCAGGCAGGAACATATTTCCTGGGTTCCCCAGAGGGCGTCGTTGCTGACTCGTGTCATATTTACTGTGTAATTGATTTTTAAACACACTCGTCTCTCTCTATTCCTGCACTACTATTTTTTCCACTTCCCCCCGGTTGCCCACAGCAATTGATCCGTCGAATCTGTCTGTCTAACTCTATATTCATTGCTTCATTATAAGATAAACATCATCATCTCTGTATTTCTGTCTTTCTATTATTTATATATGTCAGAAATATATATCTATACACACTATATGTACATAAATGGATTGTATAGATAGATAGATAGATAGATAGATAGATAGATAGATAGATAGATAGATAGATAGATAGATAGATAGATAGATGTCTAACAGGAACACCTTCACCACAGAGGGAGGGTGAAGGAGGAGGAAATTGGAATGGTAGGTGTGAAAAAAGAGAAACTTTGCTTTTCCTGGGAGTGAAAAGGTGAATGGAGAGAAAAGAAAAGATATATAAAGAAGCAAGGTATACATTTAGATTGATTTAGATTAGACTTTAGATTGATATGACTGCTTTGTTAAGGTTAGGAGATCTTTATTATCATGGCCAAAAGAGCAATAACCTGAACATGGTCATGTTTGGAAACCAGCACGGACCGTATGTGGGAAAGTGATAATGAACAGCGACCTTCCATATTAATGTCCAATGTTTTATTGACCCGCCCCAACCTTGTCCCTCTGCTGACTTTGCGGCTGTATAAAAATGTCACTCTACTTCCTCCTACACTCTCAATGGACAAGAGTCATTTTCGGGATATTTTGTGGAATAACTGATCCTGCTGTTTTTTTCTCTGGAGAGCTGACGAGCGTGAAAAGCCTGCTATCCTCTATCATTCAGATGCTGTTCACCCATCCGAAAAGTCAAAGTGTACTAATGCTGTGAGGTTGACTTGGTTGTGCTGTCATTGATGCAGAGTCTGTGTAGTTACACCACAGCTGATGTGCCTAGTGGAAAATGTAACAGCTACAGATCTACCACATGGGGACATCAAGAGCTGTGCTTGGTCAGCCTGAGCTTCGTGTGGTTCCTCCTCTTCCTAAGTTTTTGTGTTGGCAGAGATTAATAAAACAAGTTGAAAAAAGCTCAGTAATCATCCCCTTTTAAAGCAACATCATGCAACTATTACAGCTTTAAAACTGTTTTTATGGTACACTTAATTGTAAAAGTACCTCCCCCTAACATGAACTTTGTTGCTGCTCCTGCCATACTTACTACGACCACTAGATGTCACCTAAAAAGAAAATATAGCTATGGATCTTAACTTGCTGCACAAATGGCCTACGGGTGAGTTTTAAGAGTCTCTAAGGAGGCCGGTCTCATTCTAGCTATTGACCTTGTGATCTAAAAATTGCGCTATAAGGGAGGTGCAGATTTCGGTGTCCTTTTGGAGGAACTGTGCAATCAAGAAGTATCAGAAGAGGGATAAGCAAGAGAAAAAATTCAGAGGAAAACAAGAAAAAAGGAAAGTTAAGAGATGGTACAGGAAAATGAAGGATACAATAATTGTGCAAGAAAGGAGAACGTGAGGAAAAGGTGCAATTAAAATTGGGGGGAGCAGAGGACAAGAAGAGAGCAGAACAGTAAGCAGGAGACCAGGGAGCAGAGCCCTCCTTCCTTAGGGGAGGTGCAAGGCCCTTCTAATCAATCCATGGATGCATTGTAAAATCAATGCTCTGTATAATTAGGGCAATCCAAGGGTAAAAAAAACACCCTGCTCTGCATTTTGCCTCAGTCTGCACTCAGTCTTTGCTTTCTCCTGTAATAACGCCTTCATTGTAAACGGCTTCAGGTCACAGTTACATTATTCCAAATTGGTTGGAATAATTGAAAAACCTCCTGGTCCTCCCTATATGACTCGTCACAAAGTGTAATAGCCTCAAAGGTAACAATGTGCCATGATAAACTTTGGCCAAGCCCATTCTTTTAAACAGCCTGATGGTATTTTCTAATAGTTTTTAGCCCCTCTCTGCTTTGCCCGCGCTGCAATCGATAAGTTCTCCCAAACCTGTTCATCTTGTTTTTCCTTCTTCCCACCACTGAATATGGGGACCTCCACCACACGTTCTGCACATGTATTTCCACACTCTGCCCATCCTCTCTGGGAGATCTCATCCTTTCCTTTTCCTCATGGGAGATGGTGAAAATTACTACTCTCTGCATGCCAGTGTCCATGTCTTGTATCACTATTTCTATTACTATAAATATTCATGCATTCAACTCCAGACTGAGACCAACTTTGAAGCTGTTCACTATGTGTGTAAGTCAGTGACTGGTTCATGTATGTATAGTGTTCTCCCTGAAAAATACAGCTAAAGAAACTGTTTTTGCTGAAGAGCAACTTCTTTTTTTCCCATCATGATTGGACTTTAATAGACACAATGGGTCCTTGTAGAGAATCTATTCAGAGCAACCACAGACTGACAAAAATGTTTCTGACAGTTTAAAAGGGAACTATGCAAGTCCGGTCACTTCTCCCTGGTTTGCTAACCCTCCTCCAAGCCATGTGCACTGTTTTCAATGAAGCCGGTGAGAAAGCAGTCAATAGAGCGGTAGATAACGTTATTTATCATATATGATGTTACGACGTGTATATTTGTGTAGTCTTAACTGTCATAAACAAGGGATTATGGGTTACGGGGCGCGTTTGTGTTGCGGTGCTGCTGAGACAAGAGCTGGGACACCGGGTCAGAGGTGCTGATCTTACAAGGTTGGATTTCGGCCAAGAGACGCCAGGTGGAAGGCAGAGGGCCTCCATTCTCCCTGTAACAAGTTACGTGTAATTTATTTAACCATCACAAATACTCTTAAGTTGTTTAATTAAGGTAAAAATGTAGCGCAGTTAAGGTAAAAATCCTGCATAGTTCCTCTTTAAGATTCAAATGCTTTAGGTTCAGGCTCCCACCACAGCTGATACTCGACTTGACTAACACCACGATACCATCAAATAAAATTGTTAGCGTTGAAGCTGCTCATTTGTTCAACATTTGCATCCATGAATCTTAAGACTTATCAGATATCAAACCATTTTTGTAATACTATGAGCTCAGGAAAGTTTACCATCATGTTATCCTCCATTTTACGGACGACACCCATCACATCACCAATTATGTACCAAGAATGACCAACCAAGAATGACCACTTATTTTGATTGGCTCACATAGTACATGGTATACTGTTGATAATCTAACAGGGAAGTTGTCTGATTGCTACTGTGCCACCATGACATAAAAGTTGACATCAGTTAAAACCATAATGAAGTGGAAGCAATATCTCTCCTTACATAATAGAGAATGTTCCGTCCCCAGAAGGATCTGATGACCATTAGCCCTCATCTTGTAATTACTGCACTCTTTGTGACCACAGTTGGCCACTGTCTTTGGAAGCTAGATTGATGACCAATTGTTGCATTTATCATTCCTGGTTCATACTAGAGTTCTGATGTAATAATGTAGTAATGGCTACAGCGTACATAAAAAATTACATTTTAGCTGTTACAGAATAGTCATGTAATAATGTAGTAATGACTGCAGACAACTTGTGCAACACTGTGATTACAACAATACTCTATACCATGGTCTGAGTGGGTACTCAATTCTGATTGGCTGCAGGGTGTACGTTAAAGGGGAACTATGCAAGTGTGGTCACTTTTCCACCTTTTTGCTAACTCTCCTCCGGGCAATGTGCATTTGTTTTTAACAAAGCCGGTGAAAAAAACAATCCATGGAGCGGTGGGTAACATTACAACGATATGACATTTGTGTAGTCTTAACCGTCATAAACGAAAGATTACGGGATACGGAGCGTGTTTGTGTCGCGGTGCACAGAGACGAGAGCCGAGACACCGGGTCGGAGGCCAAGTGCCGCACTGATGTTGCAAAGTTGGTTTTCAGCCCAGAGACGCCAGGTGGAAGACAGAGAGCCTCCATTTAATTAACCACCACAATTATTCTGAAGCTGTTTACTTAAGGTGAAAATGTAGCATAGTCACGGGAAAGTCCTGCATAGTTCCTCTTTAAAAAGTGACAATGGACACCCACCCGGTCAAATTGCCTGATGACAGCTCTAAATATTATCGCGCTGGCTGAAATGCTAGTTGGTAGGTAACCATGGCGTACCATGACCACTGGAGTCGGTAACACACAAGCGGTAAGAAGTGCACTGGCCTCCTGAAATAATACTTTGTGTCACCTGACGTTAAGCCATCATCTCACTTCCCTTTACTGATCAACTATTAGTCGGCAGAGTCGCTGTGGCTATACGCTGCGGTCACAGTGGATTTCCTTTTTCTCGCCTGCAGACGAGAGATATTAAATAGTCTGCTCAGCTGTGGCTTGTGAAAAACGTATGATTTTAACTCTAAAACACATTAAAGTGTAAGAAATTGATTTAATATTTATTTATTTGGTCAGTGACCATGAAATAAGCGAGATAATGCGCTTCGAGGTGTCCAATTGATCAGGAATTCCTGATAATTGGACCTTTAATTAAGCCTCGAAAATCATTGCTGTTTCCCTCATTTGCGATGATGTCGAGGTATTAGTAAGAAACTTCTACTTTTTTTATGTGTTCTGTGTGTATGGTGAGGAAATAAATAATACAACATCATAACGATTATTAATCTGAAATTATTTTCGATCTTTTTTATGGTTTATATATTTTATTGCTCAGTATGAAGCACTTTAAATTACCCCAGTGTATGGAATGTGCTAAAGCTGCCCTGCCTTGTCTCATATTTTCATTTCCCTGTGCATCCAGCGTCCAGCTTGTCTCTCATGGGTTAGCACTAGTCTAGCCGTATGCATACACACACACAGTCACACACACGCATGCGCACACACATGCGCGCACACACACACACACACACGTTCCTGTTAATTCCACCCATCCTGGAAGACGGGTGTGTGTTCCCACTGATGTCACTGTGTGATGAATGGAATAACCCAGGCCTAGTATCACTCTTTGTCCTAATAATAGTAGTTTAACACCGTTTCCTGGTTCCACAACACTAAGCGCCACTGAGGCAAACACTGTTAGTGCTGACAGTGGAGTGATGTCTTTCTCATTGAATACCTATGAAGTCCTCTAGATGTCCATTAATGATAAATTCCATACGTAATAAAAACAGGGCCGACCCACTACCAATCCATAATGGATTGCCAGGCAGAACCTGAAACTGATCCAAAACCCTGTCTGTACCACACACACACACACGCTTACTCACACAAGCCAGCAATTTTGCAGGCACATGCACATACATAAAAACAGTCCTCACTCACGCTACTGTGTTTAATCTCTCTAAGTGTTTTTCCACTCCTCTTTTCTTCCTCCTCTCCCTCTCCCCCCGCTCCGAGCCACACCTCACCCACCTAGATGTTACCACTTGTGCTGCCATCAGCTCCTCCCTCAAACAGAAACACTGATGTTCACCTCTCTGTAATGCTTCTATCTTCTTTCTATCATAAATCCCTCTTTAAATTGCTGATGCTGGTGTCTGGGTTAAAAGATGTGGCAGTTCAGCACACCAAATCACTTATTAGATTAGATTGGTGCTTTGTTACAAAACAAATAATGCAAACCTTCACTCTCTGTATTTATACCTGTGCCTTTGTTTGTTACAGGCTCTCCTCTCACTGTGCTATAAACACACTGATTCAATAATGTGAGATGTATTGAACTGTACCAAACATTAAGTTTTTATGAATGTGTTCAGTGAGGAGTTATAAGGCAAAGATATTAATGTAGAGAAATAAACCTATTTATGTTATTTCTTGTTTTTGAGAGGAAAAACTTTTCCTGCAGTGATAGAGCTGTAGCATTTCTATTACCTTTAATTTAAGAGATTGCTATCTGTCATCTAACCAGTCCATCTAGTGCAACGCCAGGTAAAACAACAACAAAAAAACATTGTTAGATTTAGTTTTGGTCCAGTTTTTGCTTACAGACTGATTCAAACTGACTCAATCACCTTTCATCCTGAGGTTGGGAACTGAAAGAAACAAACAGTGTAGAACAATGTCCTGCTGTCAGAATATGATGTGTCGCCTTTTCAGTCATATATCCAAAATGTTCTGGTTTGTAAAACACAGTGGAAAACAGAGTCTGACAGATTCAGGTCAGTGGATGCTCCTGGTTGCAGGTTGTTTGGTTCCTATTGTGGAAAAAAGGTAAAACAAAAACTCCTCAAAAAAACCCATATTAAAATGTCCATTTTACAGCAGAAATTAACATTATAATATTTGTCTCTATAGCTAATTTGCTTCTACATGACGAGAGCATGGGGGTTACAGTATTTTGCTCAATTTTATTAACCCTTTGAATTATGCAATTGGGGGCATGGCCACTTTGAGTGACAGGGGTGAGTTTATGCTTATCACAAACCACTAGCCTACCTCTTTACCCACTTTCGGATTAGCCGGGGGTTGGGTGGCGTCAGGCTCTGCCAAGATGGTGGCAGTGGAGCAGCCAACTCTGAGCTTCAAAAACAGCTCTTCAGAAACCAATGGGTGACATCACAGAGGCTATATGTCCAACTTTGAGCTGCACCTGACGGACGTCTAGCTTTCACACTAGCCTAACAGCATATACAAAACAGTAACCCATAAAATGGAAAGAATTGGCTTGAGTTTAATTTTCCAATATAAAATAACAAGATTTCTTCTGCCAGCTGTCTTTAATGGCCTCTCTGCTGATTTCTACATTAAATCCCTGTATCATCTCCCAGGATATTTACTAAATTGCTGTATGGTGAGTGTGCTGTGTCTTCCACTTAAGATTTATAGGAAATATTGATGGCATGTATCTTCAAGGAACATGTTGATGGGACATTCTCTTGTTTGCACCTGCCTGTTTGCAGAAGCAATGAAACAGCTCAGTGTTTCTAAAATGTGACCCAAGGAAATTCTCATTTCCTCCATCCTTCAGTGCTGTGCCTGTATCTCCTGTGTAGATACAGGCACAGCACTGAAGATAATTCTCTGCTAATATGCTGCCAATGCTACAATTTCAGTGCAGATGTAAGTCTTATATAAATGATTACATTTTAACTTTAACACATGTTCCACCTGCAGTGTGAGGATCCAGTCACTCATAGAGAAATCTCCTCCTCAGGCCTTTTGAGATCCCAGTCTTAGCGGCTTCGCTCACACACCTCTTTACCGCCACTCTCTCCGTGGAGAGACGCCAGCAGGTATCTGCCACATTAGGGCGGATAATGGGGATGGATGGAGCATTGTAAAGACAGGTGTGGTGGGACCGAAGGGTGCAGGAGGAAAATGGATATGTCGTCAAAAAAGGACTTGTGAATACCAGGCAGAGGAATTCCACTGAGCCTCGGCTACATGCCTGGAGCCGGAGGGAGACAAGACATCTATCATGAACATGCAGACCTGACATGACAAGATTCAACCAGCTATGCCCTGCACAGGTTAAAAATACAAATAGGCTGTCCTTCTGGCTCAGGCTCAGGACAGCCAGGCTGCATATCATGTCCTTCTCACAGATTTGACTCTGGTTTATGTTCTCTCATTTTTGTAGATTTAAACACTTTTTTCCCATTTTTCTTTTGCTTTCTGGATCATTTCTTCTTCACCTTTTAGCTGTGATTGCTGAAACAACTGTAATGCTTTTTAATCTTTCTTTTCCATAAACCACCATCTTTCCCCCTCTTCTACCTTCTTTTATTATTCATATGCATAGTCTTGTACCTGTCAGACACACAAAATATGATGAAATGCCACATAAGACATATGGACACATATGCACAGACAATATACATGCAGTTTTTGCCAAAAAACGGGCATAAATCACACATTTTTAGCTCGTAAAAAGAAGTAAATACATAACCACTGTGGCAAACAGACGGAAAAAAGCTTTTCTTCAAATGTTAATGCACTGTCACATTTCCTGAATTTAGAGAAAAGAAATGAAGAGGAACTGTGAAATGTGCAAAGGTTGGACATGCTCCTGCATAGTCCCTCCTTTTGTCATTTTTTAAGCATGAGGCTAGAAATTATTTTGCTTTGGGGGTCGAGGGGCAGCTTCTAGCACAGCAAACATCACATAGACGGAGGGAATGGTTTCCACTAAATAAATGTAAATTCAAGATGCAAATGTCAAAGACTATATATATTATTAATCAGCCATGCAATGTTTATTTATCAGGTCAGTTAGTGCAGTAAAAAAAAAAAAAAGATTAGTGTTTGCTGTGACCTCTCTTTGACTGCTCCAACAGTTCTTCAGGTAGGTTGTTGTGGACGTCTTGCTTCAGTTCCTCTGTGGACTCCATGATGCCGAGGTCAGGGAAGAAATGTCACAGTGCGTCTATAGCACCAGAAATGCACTGTAGTTTCAGGGGTGGCCAAACACTTGCACACAAGTATACATAGATAACATACAACATACACACAGAGGTAAAGCAAGGGCAAACAATATCATCTAGAGATATAATGATATAATGTATTTAATAAATACATACAACTTATGATGTCATTACTTTAATTTTTCTTATTTCAAGAATTCTGAGTCGTTTTCTTTAAAATCTTTGAATTTCCCATTTAATGCAAATGTTTGTTTTATTTTTCCTTTCACTCCTTTCACTAGCAGAGATTTGTCTTTAATAGATTTCTACAGAGGACAGCCATTCGTATGTCTGCTGTGCAGATAAGAAAATCAAACACTCACTTTCTTCCAGAAATCAGAAGATTCTCATGTGCATTGATCTGTTTTTTTTAATCCTCTTCACATTTAACGGTTGGGTCTGAGAGGTATTTATCAAATGTATGTAGCTTACAAAGTGTAATAAAGGTTCTCGTTAACCTTCCTCTCTCCTCTACTTTGGTACAGTGGGTGGCATTTTAAAGGGCATACATGCTGCAGTACGGCTGCTGTGGCAGTAGAGGGAGACTGTAACTAATCACCTTCACCAGAGTCAAGTCAGCACAGAGGAGGTCTTTCCTCTGATCATCAAACCATGTCCAAGTACCTCTGATTCTAAAATGATGTGTGCATGTGTGTGTGTGTGTGTGAGTGTGTGTGCGACATTTTGTGGAAGTGTAGGAAAGAAGGAGGAGCAAGTTACATAGCGAGAGAGAAGGAGAGAGAGAAGAGAGGGGGTAGAGTGCTGACTCAAGCTGAGGCAGCCTCTGTTCCCCGGCCATTGATTGTTACAGATCAAGGCCTGTCAGTGAGATGAGGTAGTGTTAGCACACAAACCCACAGAACAGCCGCAGTTCTCTGTGTGTTTTAGAACAAGGTAGAGAAACGAGAGGCCGATCCACCCTCTTCTCATGTGTCTGTGAAGATCAGTGATGCTAAAAAAAAAAAGTCCAAATTAGAAGACTTCAAGTTTGGCTCCATTACTTACTCCATTGCTTACTTACTCAATTCTGCATGGGTGTGGATAACAAAACATTTGACTGAAGCCAAATCTGTGAGTGAGTGACCGTGAACTAGAGATTAAAAGATGTTTCTATATGAAATGATCAAAACCAGGTAAATATTATCAAACATCTGAAAAGGTATTCCAAGCCTAATGACACTGCCTCATGGTGGAAACTCTTTAAACTCTATAGGAGAAGACGGCAAAACCATATAGACGTGGGTCTCAGTTTAAGACATAATCTGTTGCCTGTTTTTGTAAGGACGGGTAATGCACAAAATGTG
Organism: Selene dorsalis; assembly: GCA_900303245.1. Taxonomy (NCBI): domain Eukaryota; kingdom Metazoa; phylum Chordata; class Actinopteri; order Carangiformes; family Carangidae; genus Selene; species Selene dorsalis. The sequence continues at coordinate 41,595 of OMNW01002988.1, forward strand.
TGTAACATAAGGAATACATGGGCAAAACCTTTGTAACAAAAGAAAGTCTGCACCAGATGTCCCAAAAATATTCACATCAGGACCAATTCAGACATTTTGATTAATAGTTATCAGCTGTGAATCCAGATTTGAGTGAGCCGGTCACCATGTGTCTAAAACCAGAAAACTATGTTAGAAGTGCCAATTTGTCCTTAACCAGACTCACATTGATGCTGTGACACTGACTCAATTACACCTTGATTTTGATAATGTTGAAACTATACAGGGATCTTAAGTTTAGGTTCTACAGCAAAAGGGTTATACAGTGAGAGCAAACTACAACAGGACTAGCTTTCATGTTAAAGGTCACAAATATATCGTATATTAATAATGTGAAAGTATCAAATCCTCAGTCCAACACAACCTGTATTCAAAAAAGTGAGCTGTAAAACAAGCTGTCATGACCTCTGTAACTTTGTGATGTCAGAACAAAGCAGCATTCTCACCTATACACCTAAGCCCAACCCACTACGACCCACTATCCAACCTTGCAGGATGAGTTTTTTTTTTCTGTTTACCTGATAATCTTCTCAGTGTCCACTTTTCTGCTTGACTCCCGACAGAAGCCTGAGAGAGCAGATGTAAAACTACACAGATGTTTCTTCGGGGTTATAAAAACCAGAAATTTATCTTCCCATGGAAATCAAAACTTCAAATTAAACACAGCATAAAGAAACCTGCTATTTAAATTTATTCATGACTGCTTTAAATTTCCACCTCACTCTAAGACCTGGAGGGCAGGAGGTGTGCTGCATTCTGTGTTTCTGGCAATCTCTCATTTGCGTTAGCTGTTGTACAGTTATGTTTGCACTACGTGGAGTTGCCGCTGCTGCATGGCTTGATATGTAGATGGCAACAAACACTCAACATCAGACTCCAGGGCAATGCACCCCACGGCTCACTAAAATGAAAATCAATTATTTCTGCAGGGTTGCGTTCAAGTTAACGCGGACCGCTTTGTCTCATGACATTTGGGTTTCCCTCCCTCAGTCACTATGCTTGGGTTTAACCTCCAACTGGTGTGTGTAAGCATGTATGTGTGTGTGGGGGGAGAGTGAGTGGAGAGAGCATAAATTGGAGGTGGCCTTTGCTCAACCTTGTGCTGCAGCAGTCGTCCGCTCTCTCACAGTCACAGAGGAGCACATTCTGTGCCATTTCCCGTATCACATTTTAATGATGTATAATGACATTTTACCCGCTTGTTAAAAAATAATACAGATGTTAGTTAGCACAACGGGGACAAACAGATCACCCCAAATCTAAAGTTTGTGTGTTTTCAGCAGGTTTGAAGATACACACACAGAGGACAAGCTGCTCCGGGTTTGTGGTTATGTTTTTGGTGTTTTCTCTGTAGGGTGTGGGCAAAACAATCACATTTTTCTTTGGTATCTAACAAGCTACTGAGCCATTAAAATGAAAGTGAAGCCATTTGTTTTGAGGGCGGATGTAAACATCTACCGTACATCATGTGAATGGAGGTCAAAGGGGTTTTATTCAGTAAGAGCCATCGTGAGTCTGGGGATCAGTCCACATTGGTACACAGCTCATCTATTTGCTGAAATATATGATGTAAACAGATAAAATTTACACAGGCAAAACATTTCCCAGCTGAGCAATAGATCTGACCACTGCAGTAAAGAGTCACTTTAACGGGCAACTTGAAGATGGTCCTGAGTATTCATTTCAAAGATTCAAAGACTGCAAAATGACATCTACAAAAATGTTTACACAGCTTACCTCTGCTCATATAAGGTATTCTTGTAATGCATTTTCAATTTTGACGTCTACTAAGAATTTTGACCACACTGCTGTTGCCATCTTTCTTGTGTACATGTAAGATTGTGTCACTGTCATAGCGGAGGTGAGAAAATGGTGGTAGAGTTTCTCAAACAATTTAGACACTTCATATATACCATCATACATATTTCCATATTTGAAATATGTTACTACACAAACAATGAAGTTACACCTGTTCAGTTTATCATAAACTCATATGTCAACTTGTTAGAACAAGTGAATTAAGTGTTTGAATGAAACTTTCATGTAAAATTCAGTGCAATTTTGGTCTTCATTGGAATATATACATGTATATATTATATTTATCAATATATAACCATACATGTTTCATGCATATATTACATTGTATTGCAAAATAAAATATTCAATTCATTGTCAAAGTCAAAGTGGGACAAAAAGGTCTGTCTGTCTGTCTGACCCTGGTTGCAACTTTGTCCCAAAAAGACGTCACTTCCGTGCCACTGCCGAAGTCGTAGGTCAGTGAAAAGCCCTGTAAAAAACCCCGGTGACAATAACAAAACAACTCCAAGCCGCTCCAAGCTCGCGGGGGAATAGTGCCGGTGATTCATAACAACATATTGGTGAAATGAACGTGTTTCATGACAGATAATGTCTTATTTACACGCCGCATCGCTGCCCCAACAACTCCCATTATATGGATGTACATAGATCACGAGTGGATCCGAAGGACTCCAAGTTACACCAAAGTTATTCAGGTGAGTAAATGAACGTATCTTATGCTAGAAATAAGGTCCAGGATGCAAAAAAACTGAACTTCTCCTTTAATAAAAAAAAAGGGAAAAAAAGGAGCTTTGATGTAGTTAAGCTACTTTTGTCATGTTATTGTAGCTTAGCTTGCTACATTTCTCTGGTGGGTAGCTTCAGTGTAGTGATGTAGAATATCTTGTAGCTTGGCTCAATACATTTTCCAAGTAGCTTGCCCAACACTGACTAATGTTCATCGTCATAAGATTTTCCTTAGAAAACAGTTCAGAGAAAATGTTAAACCAACAGTAATATATATGTAGAAAAAAGCATTTTGGTAATTGTCACATTACATAATTCCTTGGTGAATGCAGGAAGAATATATCAAACATGTATCCGCTGCTCCAATTTGGGGCTGTAAAACTGTAAAATGGAGGCATGACCTAAGTACAGACTATTACCTTGGCTGCTCTCTCTCAAATGATGTAATCAAAAATGATTTACCAATTTAACAATCTATCTTTCTTAGCCTTACAACTTAAGCAATCAAGCTAAAAGTAAAATAAAATTTTCTCTCAGCCTGATGGAAGGGTACGACTGAGGGTAAAAGTGAGGTGGAGGAGAGAAAGAGAGGGAGCCAGAGGTTGATTTGTCTGTAGGGAGAGAGTGACCTGGAAAGCTCAGGAAAGACTGTTGCAGAGCCACTCCTCTCACACGCACTTTTCAAACAGGGGAGGAGGGAGAGGGGAGGAAGCATCCCTCACTCCAAAGGAGGTTTACAACGAAAAAACAAAAGCAGAGGAGGGTGATGTGGGTGGGTTAAAGGAACTGGAGGAGAGGAAAAGTTAAGGGTTAGGAGGGAGAGGGGGTAACAAG
>OMNW01002991.1:3141-23916 GCA_900303245.1 Selene dorsalis
TGTAGAACAGATCTTTATTTATGGGACTTGCTACATGGCAAAAATGTTTTCTATAGTGTGTAAGCTTGATGTTTGATTGAAAGTTTAAAGAGGTGAGGAGAGTATGTATAAACAAAAAAAGAAAAAAACAGTAATGACAAGAATTTCAAAATAAAACTTGACATCACAAAATGATTTTACTGTGTGAATAAGCAAGTATATTTCATGATTGTGAACCGAGTAAGAGAAAAGGAAGTAATGTAACATTTTATATTTATTTTAAGTCAATTACTATTGTAACTTTTTTCACTTTCTTTCACGTTTTGTAATGTTGCCATTTACTTCAATGTACTTAACCACAAATTTGCAATATTTATGATAAAGACATGAATAAATACTTAATGTTTAAGGGAACGTCTTTTGCTAGTGTTAACTTTTCATGACTACAGAATAATAAAGCAATAATCCATGAGTATGACAGTTTAAATAACCATAAAGTGGCACCAAATCTTGTCATAGCACAAAGTGCTAATACTGAATCCAACCTTCAGGCAGAGATTAAATGAGGAATTTCAAGTTATGAATTTTTTGGAAACATGATAGGGACAATGAATAAAACTTGTGTTCAACTCCTCTCAGTGTTACAATGTGCAGTGAACAGCTGAGACATTGGATAACACATGAAACAGCTACTCAGCACGTGATCAGCAGCATATTTATCAGTAATTTTAATGATTGATTAGATGTTTACATGGTTTATCTATCAAAATATGTATGTGCATGTAAAATAATATTTTTGTTTTACAAAACAAAGCTTCAAAAGCAAAATTAAACTGAAAATCTTTCTATTCTAGGAATTTGAAATATTCCTTTTTGGGACCTCCAGTGTTTAATCACAATGAATAAACAGAACAGTGTTCATGTAGCGATGTGAACAGTCAAATGTCTAAAAGTGTAAGCTGCAGACACACAGACAGTAGAAACAATAGTAGTGCTACAATATGATGTAACAGTGATCATAACAGTTTTCTTGAAGTGGTTCCCCAGTTGCTAAACTCCCTCCCACATGAATGCATGAAGTTTCTGAAAGTACCATCGTTGTTCAAGGGCAGTTCCAGTGTTTACTTTTTTTTGCTTTTTAAAAACTTTTTGATAAAGCATTTCTACCATTAACTCAGATATCGTTCTAACCTACCTGTTCTGTGGAGGACTTCTCAGAGCTGGTGCTACCTTGATGGCCCGAGATAATATTTCTGACAACGAAGGGACTTCTACGCATTTGGCAGGATATGTAATATAAGGCAGACTTTAAAAAAAACACGGTGTTTTACACAGTCAGGTGTCATTTCAGTGAAGCACATAACAGGCTTTTTTCTTCATGTATAAATCTTGAAAAGTTGTTGCAGTGTGGACAAAGCTCATTTCAGGCTTTTCCATCACTGAGTTTCAAAGAGCATGTCTCGGGAGCTGAGTATCTCCCCTCTGTTTCCCATCCTGTGGCATTTCCATGTCATCACAACGATGTCACAGTTGTGGACCTGACTGAGTGGACGGGGCCTGGCATCACAGTTTGTGGGAGCAGTGGTGTAAAATGAGAGGAGCAGGGCACAGAGTTTAGCGATGAGAAGGGATAGGCGCTGGACCAACCGTGAGCCTCCGCCAGCTCTGCGGGCAGGCTCTCCACCAACCGTGACAGCTGCTCCTCCCCCTGCCGGATAAGTTCCTCCAAGTGCCGCTGGCGAATCAGAAGGGATGGTATGGTGCTGACGAACTGGCCGCAGTCCCGCAGCTGCTGTTGGGAAAGGTAGCCGGACAGGATGGTGTGGACCACCCGCTGTCTCCTGTCCAAGTTCTCCTTCAGCTCCCAGGCATCTTCAGTTTGACGGAGGAGCAGGGAGCGTTTGTGATGGAGAGAGTCCTTAGGGAAAGAAGATGACTTGAGTTTACTTTACAGATAATCTTATTTATTCCTTATGCTATATGGATGAATGGATGGAACAGATAAACAGGTGTTAAAGGCCTCCTGTCTCACCCTCTCCACTGTGTTGTCCTGTGACAGCCCCTCTCTGTCCAGAATGAGCAGAGATCTGTCGATCCTTGACAGTCGGCTGCACAGAGACAGCAGCAGGTTCACGATCCTCTCCAAGTCTCCTGCAAACAGATCAACAACCAGGTCTGTCACAGCTTGAAAGCTTGAACATACTATTTGATTTAAAAATGTAATATTCCAAAACATTGTTAACAGTGTCAGTCGGATGATGTACCGATAAACATGCTGTATTTGTCCCTCTCATTGGTTTTCAGGCGCTCTTGCAGCAACGCTTCGATGCTCGTCCCCAGTGCTTGGTGATTCCTCTGCTCCTCACATAACACCCCCTTCTCCTGCTGCAGAGCCTCCACACTGCTCCTCAGAGCATAACACAGCTCCACCTGGAGAACAGGAGGGAAAAGACAGAGATACTCAGGAGTTAAACCTTCTACTTCTGTGAGCAAAGTACGGATTCCGAACCAAAGAGAAGTGGCAGAGGATGAGTTGCTTTTCTAGAAGTAAAAGATCTAATCATTCTTTTGTTTGTAAAACAGCTTATTGTCTACCATTTGCAATGGCAGAAATTTGTCTTAGGCTCACATGTGCAGCAAGTGAAGTGCATTAAAAAGCATATCACATCCAGCAAAGTCATACAATACGTTACACAAAGACACAATAAAAGCCATGTTAAAAGAAAAAGAAAATAAGCTCCAGGTGAGAGAGAATTAAAAGGATCTCAAGTGCTGTGAGCTGAGGTAGTAGGCTGACTTACTGATTAAGATATTTCATGGCAATGAATGATAATTATATTGTATATATATTTACCTTTCTGGTGTTTAAGTCTTTGTCATCATCATCCAAATTGGTCTCTGTTCCTCCATTTGTTGCTGTCTTTGGAGCTAAACTGCCGGCGCCCCCTTGGATCCTAGGAAGCAAACAACAAGTTAAACATTTTTTATTTAAAATAACTACTGTTTATTGCATTAAATGCTCTGAGATCTGCATTAGGAATTGGGATGAAACAGGCATGTCCTTTGTGTTGTACTAACTCTGGCCCCAAGGTGTCACTGTTGTTCACACTGCGGGGAACCTCCTGCGTCTGTATACACACATATTACTTCAACGCACAGGAGGATCCAGATGAAAAAGAGAACAAACGTCCCTACAGTACGGCAAAGCGAAGAACCATTGAGAAAGACACACTGGTTTTCTATGGTGGGACCGTGGCCTTATGAAGACAATGACATGTTGACGTGAGATGATCAGGTTTGTCAGGTCTCTCCTGCCCTGTCTGACACTGACTGCTTTCAACACTATATCAGCACTAAACCAGATCTAGATTGTGAAGCACCAGAGCTCCCTTGGCAACAAAAAGAAAAAATGTATTATGATATATAATAATTATAACCTAAAAACATATTTGCTTCATCTCATCTCCATATCCAATGTTATTATCTGAAGCAAAATATATATTTGAATCTAAACTGTATCATTAACATTTAGCCAGGATCACAACATTACAAGAGTGTAGCTGCAGGAGTTTCACAACAGTGAGAGAAAGAACACTTGCTGTGACTCTTGGCTGACTATGCAACAGAAACATTTTGCCTCTACATCATCAGTAGATGATGACAAACCAAAACAACTTTACAAAAGAGGTCAAAGTCCTCAACGTGCAGAGATAACAGAGGTTTGTTTCCTCTCTGAGTCAGCAGCACATATGAGAGGGAGACAGCTCACACAGGAAGAATGATACATGTTTACAGTTGACATGGACGTCTTTGTCCTTGTTTTAGATCCAGCTCTTTAAAGTAAATTCACTGGGATCCTCATTTAACAGATAAACTACATAATCAGCCAAATGTTGGGTGCATTCTCACGTCCCTGTGCTCTTATTTACAAGGTGAAGAAGTCATAATGACTACAGATTGATCCACACATCTACATGTAAATTACAAACATACCAGCATGGTTAAACAGAGGCTGCAAAGAGTACTCTATGATTAGTGCTTTAATTCTCCCATTGAAATGCTCCGGAGGAAAGAAATATCAATATTCACAATGTAAATATGTTTAAATATGTAAATATGTTTATTTTGCTGCTGTGGGCTATAGACATTCTAAAGTTTTCCCTAACTCTTATGTTTATTACATATTTTCATGTTCTATTGGGAGGTCTGAAACATAAATAATAAGGGGATAAATAAAGCTCTTCTGATTCTGATATTGAAAACGAGTGTTTTGTTCGACTATGATATGATTTAAGAATGTGAAAAGATAAAACAGTGTCAGAATTACCTGTTCCTGTCCTGCCAGCGTGATTTATCAGCCAATCTACTGTTGGGAAAGATCTCCTCCATCAGCTCCACAGTGGATTTAGCCCCCCACGTGTCCAGGAGAGGCACCAGAGAGCTGTCCTGCAACACCTGGATACAGAGGGAAACCCAAATATAAAAATACATACACCAACAATTGTATAGTCTCTCAACTGGGTATGCAAGCACACATAATAGGAATAGCAAGGTCAGAGTTACTGAATCAGAACAATCAGACAAATGAAGAGTTGGACCTTGGTACAGTAACATTCATTCAAGATAACCTTTGACTACAGGTACCCACCAGTTGCCGGGCCAGTGTCTCCACTTGTAGCTCCTCAGATGTCTTTTCCCTCTTGGGCAGAGGCTTGTACTCAAAACTTTGGGCGTCCTCTGTTGGGGTAAATGTGCTGGCGGAGGTGGTGGTGGAGAGAACGGGTGGAGAGAGGATGGACAGGGCGGATGTTGGAGAACGGACACGGGATGACTCTCTGGAGGGAATTATGGAGTTGTTTAAGAATTCAGAACTGGGTCTGAATACAGATAAAAAAACAGAGGAGGAATGGGAGAAGAGAAAGAGACAGTAGGAAAAATGAAGAAAATTACAATGAGAGTCATGATTATAATAAGGTTTAACTTAGATGCTGACTAAATTTTCATTGTCATTGCAATATGATCATGTGCAATGACACACTGCAAAAGACTGATTGAAACACAATGAATTTGGATAATAACCAAAGCCTGAGACAAATGACCTGGAGCCTCTCTCTGTCTGTCTGTGTCCACATGGTGGACAACACATAGGGGACAATGGAGACCAGTGAAGTGACAACAATACAGTCGTAGCTCTGTGAGTGTCATCAAAAGAGGAATTAACCTCCTTCATCACACCTTCCTCCATTCACTGTGGTTTGTTTTGCATGAGTGCAGGATGCCAATGTTGAAATAATCATGAAATGTTAACAAGTGATTAAAAAGCTCTCTTTGTGTGTGTTCTTCACTCAGTTTCACTCAGAAAAACTGTATATGCACACTTCAATATTTGATTATTCATCACAAGTCATACCGTCATTGTGATATCAGCCAATGTTATCGCAAAAAATGTATTCATACTGCACCATGCAGGCCTTACTTAAATTACAATACTGAACAACAAACCTCTCTATAGACTGGAGTCCACTTTCTTGATCCAACTCAAGGGGACCAGGAGGAGGAGGGAAGTCCTTTTCCTCTTCGATAGGTGGGGATGGTGACAGAGGTTTTTGGAGGAAGAGCTCATTGAAGTGACGCTGTGATGAGCCTGTGAAGGTTTCTGAAGGTTGCTGCTGCTCAGTGGAGCTGAAGAGACTAGACTCAGAGATTTGCAGGTGGCGGGTGGATGATTGGGAGGTTGGGGAAGGAGATGAGACAGTGTGACTTTCCTTCCTGTCTGGTGGAGGTGCACGCTGTTGAAGAGGCACTGGTGAAACTGCAGGATGCTCTAAACTGTGGGCTCTGTCTCTGGACGTGTTTTTCTTCTCAGTGTCTTCCAAGATGCTGACGTCGCTCAAACTGTGCCTTGTTTGTATGTCTGTCATTGTGGTTTCATCAAAGCCAGAGGTGTTCCCAGCAGCACCTTTACTGTCACCTGTGCTGGTTTGAGGCGTTCCCGGGAAGGTGATGTCACCGAGGCTGGCCAAGCTCAGCCTCTCATTGGCTTGCCACTCAGAGCTACCACCGGTCCAAGGTGGGGAGAAGGGACAGGGCATGCCCACAGATGCTGCCAAGCTGGAGGTGCTGTGGGCTCGCTGGCGATCGTTGTTCCTTTGTCGCTCTCTACGAGTGACAGGAGCATAAGAGGAGCCTGGGTCTGGGATCAGAGCACAAGGAGGAGAGAATTCAAATGCTGGGAGTAAACAGTTAATATCATTATACACATGAAGCATCAAAAACAACTCAGTGGATCTACAAGTTTGGTCATTTAACATTTTTAACTAACCTTGACGACGTTCCACGGGCTGGACGGCGTTCACGCTGTTCTGGGATGGCTGAGAAGAGGCCTGGATATATGTAGGTCTGAAAAAAGGCAGGTGGAGAATGCATTAAAGAGAGGGATGAACATGTGAACAGACAGATGTCCAGTTCTACTGCTCATTTGAGAGAGTCCAGCTACTATTATTGTACATAAACAAAACGGGAACATCTAACGTCACGTCACGTCACGTCACGTCACGTCACGTCACGTCACGTCACGTCACGTCACATCACGTCACGTCACGTCACGTCACGTCACGTCACGTCACGTCACGTCACGTCACGTCACATAAATTAGCCATTCTTCATGCCAGACGACAGACTGAGAAAACCCATGAGGTAATCAGTTTGATCACATGATCATATTGTCTAAGTAGAGACATGTGGTACCTGTCCTCAGCTTGACTGCAGCGACCTGGTCCAGACATGAACACACCAAACATCCTGATCTCACCTGGAGGGGAGTCCTACAACACACAGACAAACTTCTGTTAAGACTGGAACAGAGTCTCATGGTGTTTATTTCCTCCAGCTCTCTGGAATCAGACTGTAATGTGTCCATACTTTTCTCCTACATGACTCAGAAGTACACATGTATGAGACAGGTATGAGACAGTATACAGCAATAACTATATACCAGATTACTTAGAGTGGTTTTTGGGAAACCTAAATTGTAAGTGAAATTAATGGGGTTTTTTTAAACCACAGAACTTTTAAGTAAGGTGTTATCCCTATTTAAAATTACTATCTCTATTTAAAGTTGTTGCATGTATTTATTTACTACTATACTGCAAACTGACCTGCTGCTCTACCCCTAACCTTAACCTCAGGGACAAAGTTGTCTTATTGTTAACACAGTTCTTACAGTGTCCATTAGAGGAAAACTAAGTTGGGACTGAAAGTCACTTAAATGCAAAGCATTCCTGATGTGGAGTGCTACCTTTAACAATGACTCATTTAAAAAAATAAATACAGACTCTGACATCAGCAATCACACGTCTGAACCGCTGACCTTAGCACGTGCTAAAGCGTACACGCACACACACACACACACACACACACACACACACAAAAACGCCTGTAGGGCCAACCAATTCTCCTCTGAGCTGAGTTTGAACTGTTAACTGTTTCAACACTTCACCATAAGATTAACATTTCTATTTAAGAGCCTCTGATATACTTAAAAACTTACATGAAAGAGAATGCCAGCTTGAGTTACCACTCCCTCACAGACTACATACCATGTTATATCCACAAGTCTATGTTGCAATGAAGGACACATGGAAGAGGAGAAAGTGAGTATAACTCACACATCATCATATCATTTTCCAATGTAAAATATAAAAATAACACATACATTTTACACTAACATTTTTATCCATGTATAAGGACAGACTCCATCCTGCAGTGAAGTGTATTGTTTGACATGGAAGGACAGAGTGTGAGTCTATCTGATTGAACCGTAATGATGTTTATGTGGCGCAGGCAGCTCTGATTACTGAGGGAGATAAATGACAAATTCATCCTCGTCTGCATTCCTTTCAGAGCTCTGCAGAGGTGTCTACGTTGTATGTGTGTGCGTGTGTTATCTTTGCCATCATCCACATCAAACAGCGCCCAGCCACCAGCGCCGGCTCTCTGGCACCTTACAGGAAACTGTGAGGATCCTGGGAATTTCCAAATGTCCCTCAACAACAAAATGTCACACAAAATGTAGTGTAGTGCCACCAGGGCAATGACAGTCTTTGACTTGGCATCTGGCAATCCACTGAAGTTGTGTATTAGGAAGACTACTACAACATGAGAGTAGGGTTTTATATAATATATATATTAAAAAGAAGTGGCCGGTTTACAGAGGGCCTGCTGGAGTGAGAGCAAGTCGATTATTCTTGGCAATTTTAACTTGTTAAGCACCTTGTGACCAAGAATGAGGTGGATCATGGAACTGTGTACGGTTAGTGCATGTCATTGTAATTCATGGGGGGGGGCGCTGAGTCAACTTATAGTTATAGCATACTGGTGCATTTAGGGCGAGACTCAATCTCAGAGAGTTTAGAACAAACTACACAAACGTGTGAGTGAGAGCAATGTAAATATTCTGATGAAAGCTGGGTGGATGACCGAATCTGAAGTCAATCAGGAGGTATTCATCAAAGTATGACATCTCCAAATCTTAAAATTGCTCATTGAAATCAAAAACAGGACAACCCTGCTTTTTGTTTTAAATTATGGTTGTCAGAGCCTTTTTTGTGTGTTTTGTTATGTAATATGTGCCTACTGTTTTTTGTGTCTGTATTTAATTCGCAGGGGTACTTGACACCCATTGAAATTTTCAAGTTCTTCATTTTGCCAGGCCCACGTACGAGGCCCTTAAAATGCATAGAGTACATTTTCACCAGGGCTGACGCGTGTGCAAAGATTTTGAGTTTTTGAGCACCTTTAGCCTGTAGAAAGTTTTTATTTGTCCTGAGAAGAAGCAGCAGATGAAACAATGCAATTTCAGTGGGTGTGTTCGGGCCCTAATGATCCCCAACTACTATTATGAACAAACTCATTTTATATTCGGATTATGTAAGTTCATGACATATAATTCTTAGTACTGACTTCCACATATTCCTACAAAAACCCAAAATACATTAACTACACTCTTTTTTTTTTTTTTTTTCCAACCCACACAGTAAATTCAGGAAATGTGCGCTGCAATAATTGCAATAAAAATGTCTCACCTGGTTCAGTGTCTCCACAGTGGGGGAGGACTGGGAGCGGTAGTGCTGAGGACTCCTTTCTCTCTTCTCGGTTCTCTCCAGGAGATCCTCAGCAGACACTGACTTCCCAGAGCTATGATCTACCCCCTTCCTCTGCGGAGCCCCGTTGAACTGCCTCGGCTGTTCCAAGTGCTGAGGCTCTGCACCCTGCTGCTGGTGGGACGGGCCGGGGCTCTCCCTCAAAGACTGGCTGCTTAGAGCTGCTTCAGGGGTGAGATCCCAAAGGTTCTTCACCTGGTGCTCAGGAGCAGGGCCAGGTGGAGTGCTGGAAATAAAAACCGGAAAAACTATTATTATCAAAATAATAGTTAATAGTTCCTAATAATAATTAGGAATAGGGATTTAAATGATGTAACTGATGAAGAGATTTGCTGGGACACAGTGTGTAAAAATCTCAGTGGTACATCCAAAAACCCTAACCATCAATTAATATACTATAAGCATGTTCATAGGCTGTACCTCACCCCCCAGAAGGTGGTATTCCTAGAAGATTATTACATATTCCATTTGCGATCAATGCCCACTTAATGCCCAGGGATCTTTCGTGCATGTTTATTCAGTGTGCCACGGTGTTGTTAGATTCTAGAAGGAAATGTCTCTCACTTCAAGTGACATACTTCAGATGGGAGGCATGGGAGGCAGCACATGAGTTAGCTATAGAGGTTGCAGTGCAGCCGGCTTCGACTTTTTTGTTTTATATGTTATTGGGGGGAGAGATCCTGGGTGGAAGGTTCACAGGGAGTCACCATGGGGAGGCTGGTGGGGGATAAAAGGTTTTACTATTGTTACCACCCTGCAAATTGTATAAGAGAATTTTTGTGTACATGCACTCACTATGTGGGGAGGGTGGAAGAGGGGGAAAAATATATATATGATGTATAATTTTTTTTATATTCTTCAATAAAATTGGTCAAAAACAAAAGCAATAATGATTACATTAAAATGAATAGAATCATAGTTATAATATATTGTTACTATAATTCCAGAGTTAGTTGTGGTGAGTGTCAGTTTTTTGGTTACCTGTGTTGTAGCTCCACCAGAGGCCTTGGAGTCGTAGCTCTACCTGAATAGACGAGGTTGGACTGGAGGCTGCACAGGCCACCCTCAGAAGGAAGAGTGGAGCAGAGACGCCGCTCCCCAGAGAAACCTCTCTCTGGGCCAGAGTCCTGCAGCGAGAGCAGGCTGGAGGCAGAGGAGAGGCTGAGGCTGTCTGAGTAACAGGAGGAGGCTGGAGGTGAAGAGGGACAGAGTGAAGGAACATGAAAAGGAGGGCAAAGAGGACAGAGGAGGAGAATTCAGCTGTTTCTCTCAGGCTTTCATTTAAATGCTTTCTTCATCTGGTTTCTGTCCTTCCTCCACCCCTCAGATTATTACCCATCATTCACAGTTTTCCCTCCCCTGTCTATTACTCACCTGAATGGTTGCTGTTGTCAGATTGTAGATAGACACTGTGAGGTCTAGGTCCACTCCTCTTTCCTCCCTCAGCTCTCTTTACACTTCTCTTCCTCTCCAAGTACTCTGCAAGAGCATCATGCTGAAGCTGCCGCAGGTCTGGCTTTGATGCAGCCGACTGAGGAGCTCCACTCCTGACGTGACTCGCTGCCAGTTCAAACATCCTCCGCCGGTCTGCAACACTGGTCTCTGACACAAGGAGGGATCAGGGTCGTGACCCAAAGTTAATCACATGCAAACTTCACAAAAACCCTTTCCTGGCTTTTTTGGCTTGGCTTCATGCTCTTAAATACTTTGAGCCATTTGAGATTTTTTTTTTTTTAATGAGCTTTAAATTGTTTTTGACCCATGATATTCTCAATGTTAAGATTCCTCACTTAGTGATTTTTTATGTGAAATATGGTAATGCAAGATGGGGACGAGAAACACAGAGTCAGTTCACTGAATCTTATAATCAGTGACCTTTACAAATTAGACTCTGTTTGTTACTTGCAGTATCGGGAGTAGAAACACATATTTACCTCCTCCACGCCTGAAAAGGGCGGCGGTCTCATTTTCTGTGACCCCAACCTCGTTCATGTTTTCTGGCTCGGAGTATGAGCGCTTCTTCTGGTCTGCAGTCAGACGCTTGCGGCCGCAGATCCTGATCAGAGAAGGGTGTCCCACCGGAGGGACGCTGGGGAGAGCCGGGGGGCTCGGGCCTCGGACCTCTGGGCTGACCACATGTCGCTCCTTTGGTGTGTGAGCGGAAGCGACCGCAGGTGGGGTCTGTCCTGTGATTAGGATGCCCTGTGGTTTGGGCATGGTTTTGGGGCCTTTTTTCTCCAGGGAGTGATACTTGACAGGGACGGGTGGAGGCTGATGGCTGCAGGAGGAGGACACAGGAGGAGGAGCTGCAGCAGGAGAGCTGACTGGAGAGCTGAGCTCTCTCCGTCTGAAGGAGGTGGACCGCAGGACCTTTGACTGGGCGTCTTTCAAAGAATCCCTGTAAGATCTGAATAGAGACAAGTTTCCAACATCAGGACAGCAAAGACAGACTCATGTACTGAAGAGTTCTTAAACCACTAAAGGACTCTGACCCAGAGGATGTGTCCTGCCTGGAGCCCAGGATCTCCTGGATGCCCTGTCTCTGGGGAAAGTCTTTGCTGCTGTCACCATCCCTGGATACATCCAACTGGAAGCTGCTTTGACTCCTTTGGAGGGCTGAACTGGGATCAGTTGAGTTCCTAAACATAAGAAACAAATATAGCTGGTTTTAACAGGAATGTAAAGGAATGCAAATGCACCCATGGACCAGAACTGTGATAAATATATAAATGCTGATGGATTAAATAGATCTGATGCACTATATTTGTGGGTGATCTGCAGCTCTTACCTATGTTTTATGTGGTTGCTGTTCCCTCCTCTGCAGCTCAGAGTTCTGTGTGCTTTGGTCCCATTGGTGCTTCTCTCCAGCATGTTCCTCAAGTCATCTGCTCTACAGGAGGAGCTGTAGCCTCTACCACTCATCTGATTCAAAGACAAAACAGCCAAGTAGAGTCATCACCACTTGGTGTGATAAGTGACTAATAGTGAGGTTACAAATTTTTGAGTTACCCTTATTACAGTGGCTTTGTTGTGTGAGTTGTTTGTGCTGTGACTGCGCTGCTTCCCCACACGTTCACGCCACTCAAAGTGACTGACTTTCTCCAAGACGGAGAGGCTGGAGGCGGATCCCTGGCTGCTGTCGGCATGGCCACTGTTACCATGGTTAGAGTCAGAGGTGGCACATCCCTGTACCTCTGCGAGGGCAATCTCCAGACGGGTCAGTGGATGTTCTCTGTCTTTGTCCCATTCTCTGTGGTCCCAGTGCTGGGACGGCATAGTTGCTGAGTCGCTATGGTGACGGGGAGAAGTCTGGGAGGTGGAGGTGTGTGGAGCCCAAGGCTGAGGTAAGTGGGTAGGTGGTACCTGACCCTGGGTTGGCCTGGAGATCACCACTGGATCTGAATGAATACTAGTCTGGTCCTGTGATCTGAGGGAGGAAAGAGAGAAAGATGGAGGACAAAATGTAAGAGATGAGGACGAACGAAAGAAGACATCATCACTGACAGCAAGTGATGGACAACCAGTGGAACTCAGCACCTCTCACAGTTTTGAGAGGCCACTGGCTGCTTTCTGAATGAGATCCACAAAGTGACAGAAGCAGAATCTGTTATCTCAATACTCACACAGACAGAACTTATTTCAGCACATGTCCTTACCTGCTCCTGTGTACCCTGGACTGTGCAGGTGTGTAAGGGTCCCTCCACTCATGTGATGAGGCCTGGGACCTAGATCCAGTGGCGGACTGAGTGTGGGGAATGTGGTTTTGTTCCTGGAACACATGGCTGTGGAGTCCCTGGCTTTTATGAGAATAGGACCGTGGGTAGCTCTGACTGTGAGGTGGCTGGTGGTGAGGCATCTGGGAGCCTGTCTGACCCTCTGGTCCCCCTCCAGCTGGTTTCATGGGGGGTTTGTAGTGTCCATGGTGAGACTCTTCCTGCAGATTACTGATAAAAGTAAAAGGTACAGTTAATCTTACAACATTATGGGCTGATGCTATTTTTTTCCCCTGCTGGCCTGTGTCTGCATGGGTTTTCTTAATCCAAAGACATGCAGGATAGATTAACTAGCAATTTAAAATGCCCATATTTGTAAATGTGAGAATGAAGGTTTGTAATTCTTTATAGATCAGCATTGTCACAGACTTGTATCTTGTCCCCCTTATACCCTCCTTTCACCAGTCAAAGATGAGCTAATGTAAGTGTGGCCTCTATCCATCCACATGATTCATTTTTACAGCCCCACACATCTGGACTAGATGTGTATGTAGACTATTGAGTACTGAAACATACTTAAAATGCTACTGTATATACACAAATATATACTGAATATACTGTGGAGGTTAAGTGAGTGTCTGTTGATACCATTTTCACAGTGACACTGTGCTACAGTCTTCACTTCATTACAGTGACACACTTTTGCTCATGAGTGACTCAAGTACTGAAATTTCTGTTGAAAAGATTCACTTTAACCCTGGAGGATTAATAAAATCTTATCATTACCTGTCTGCGTCATGTGCTGGAGTCCTGAGCTTTGAAGAGGCAGATGTCAAGTAAGACAAATGCAGACACTGGGAAACAGAAATGTTATTTTGGTGTCTGTTTTCTGTGGTTGATATCTTTCCATCCCTCTGACCCTCCGTCACTCCGTCATCCTTCCCTCCGCTTCCCTGCACCCCCTGGTGCTGTCGTCGGCCGCTCTCCTTGGAAAACGTGGGATAGACCGCAGAGGAACCTGCGGCTAGGTTGGAGCTGGGCATCTGTGCATAGTGGGGGGGCTCCGGCTGGGGCGTAGGATACACTCCCTGTGGAAAAATGAGCCGACCGGACTGGAGGGAGGAGTCTGCAGGTCCAGAGCAGGGTTCAGGAGGTGACAGGGGGAAGCCCCCGCCCTGTCGGGGCTTTGTGGTGGGGCTGCTCTCTGGACTCTTCTCTATCACCGTGTGGAGCTGACACTCTGTGCCATATGAGCCTTTAGCTGGAAACACAGTAGTAATGGTTGGATGAATAATGCAGAGCATTGTCAAACAGTAAAAAAACGATTCACCAGTCACGTATTATGAGTGAACACAGTGATTTCTAGGCAACAGTTCAGTCGAAAGCAACTGGACTAGTATTTGTCTATGAAGACATTTCGCCTCTTATCCAAGCGGCTTCATCAGTTCGTCAACCATTGTTGGAGTCACATGAGACCTCTTTGTGAACAACTGTCGTTAGTCCCACCCGAGACCCAGGTGAACGACTGTCGTTAAGAGTCATGTGAGTTAGAGGTGTTGATTCTCCTTGGTATTAGTGAAAGGGCAGCATTGTAGATGGGGGAAAGATGGTGATAAGAGGCGAAACGTCTTCATAGACAAATACTAGTCCAGTTGCTTTCGACTAAACTGTTGCCTAGAGATACGATGACCTGGATGAATGAGAACATTCACAGACAACACAGTGATTGAATTAAAACATACCTGCACCTGAGGCCACAGGGCCACTTGAGTGATGGCAGGAACCTTTCTGCAGAGACCTGAATACAATCAGTTGTAATAGATGAAATCAGATTAGTCTTAGTGCCATTTCATTTACACAAGAACATTATGAGAGATTATAGCATTGTAGCAAAAGACTAATATACCAAATTACTGCACCATATTCACCATATATATCTCACTATCACATGCAATCTTCTCTTTCACTATGTTCAGGTGCATGTCAACAAAGTAGAATATGATGGAGGTCATGACAGTGGAGCTACTGAACCAGACTAAGAGAGCATTTAAAGGCTCAGGAAACCTTTGCAAGTGTTTGGAGTTAATCAGCTGATCAGAGTGTGACATCATTAGGTTACAATAGTGAACTTTTTCACTATATACTGAATTTTGGGTTTTCATTAAGTGTAAGCCATAATCATTACAATTAAAAGAAATAAAGACATGAAATATTTCAGTCTGTGTGTAATGAATCTATATAATATATGAGTTTCACTATCTGAAATAAATGAACTTGTCTCTGATATTCTCATTTATTGATTTGAACCTATATTAACATACAACGTACCACAT
Source organism: Selene dorsalis (assembly GCA_900303245.1). Classification (NCBI taxonomy): domain Eukaryota; kingdom Metazoa; phylum Chordata; class Actinopteri; order Carangiformes; family Carangidae; genus Selene; species Selene dorsalis. Next base: position 18,328 of record OMNW01002991.1, read on the forward strand.
TTATTAATATTAATAATACTTACATAGTAGCTATTTTCTTAAAGAACAACATCATACAGATTATTCATAAACAAGGTGTTCAGAATTTCCTCTGTTATCAGCCATATATAATGACCTTATCACTGTCACATATTTTTGGATGATTCTACTGACCGTAGTGAGCGGGCATGCTCCAGACTGGACCAGGAGTTTGGTCTTTCATGGTTCCTGATGGCTGCATAGCTGTCACTGCGCCTCGGTGGAGGGGGCACCCCCCTCAGGCTCTCATAGGAGCTGCGGCTAGCTGCCGGGCTCCATATTGGACCCACACTGTGCCTGTTTGACGCTGGCACACCACCACTGCTGCTGCTGCTGTTGCTGCTGCTTCCACGGTGACAGACCCCGCCTGATGAACCAGTCATGCAAAGACAGACACTGATGTCATCACATCACAATTACATTACTTTACATTACTTAATTTAACCCGAAAGAGAAACTTTACCTTGTACGTCTCGGCTCAGGCCTGCCTTCGCTCCACCGTCGTCACAGCTGCGTAGCAACAAAGCGGAGGTGGACTTGAACTCGTGCTGTTGAGATAGGCCTTTGTGGGCGTCATAAACCGGGTGGATGTAATGGACGTCAGTCTGCTGCATCTCATCACTTCCCCGTCCTCTCTGAGGGACAGTCTCCAGTGAGTAGGATCGCTCTGGGCTGAAGGAGGGGTTGGAGGCGAGGTACTCTGGGATACTGGAGCTAGTTGAGAAGGAGGAGTAGGCAGAGTCTCGTTTGCTGTGGAGGTGGTCGATGCTGTTGGAAGATCTGGAACATGACAGGAGATTTCATGTCAGATCATAACTGAACTGTGATCAAGGTTCCTTTTAAGATTGATCATACTACATGTTTTTTAAGAGCAACACTTTAGTTAACAGACTGTTAAGATCCACACACAAAGGGACAACACACAGTAACATAATGTCTGTGACATCATATTTGGTGAGGCTAAAATTCCACAGATTTTCATAGTACATAATAAGGCTTCTGAAGAGCAAACGTTCAATTCAGATTAATGCAGTCATACAAAGATGGTATCCACAGGATGAGAACATCAGTTTTAAGATGTTGTGTTTAGTCATTGCACTCAGCAATGGGTCAACAGATAAGGTTTGACACTAATTGCTCCTAAAACCACAACATGAGAGTTTCTATATTATTGAATAAACAAGATACAGCATGTAAGTCAGCTTTTTGTATGTTTGATACAAAATTAATTTGATTTGAGAGTTTCCACATGGTCCCAGTCTCTGTGCTAAGCTAAGTTAACCCCTTCCTGGAACTATCTCTACTACAGTAAGACAGTATCTGAACCTGGCAGAGGACAGCTGGTGGCAGGAGGAATAGGTGGGGTGGGGTCCACTGTGGGCGTGGAGGCCGAGCGAGTGGTGGTGCTGAGCTCCAGAGTGGAGGTGGGAGGACTGGGGAGGGTCCAGGCTCTCCATGCTGCCCCTGGAGCTGTACTGGTCTGGACTCTTCCTCAGGTAACCGCCACCGGAGTCAAAGCCACCAGACAGGTCAGTGGTGGAGACACTGAGAGACAGAGACAGAGAGAAATTTAAATTCTTTGTAGGGAGACTCATAAAATAAAACAAAATATCAGACACTCAAAGCTAATATCAGCTTAGTGTTAACATGGTCGTACAGCTGTTACTGATGAGAATTGCAGTGGTGTGGCAGGTTTTCATAAATAATAAAAAAGTACCTAAATGAAAAAATGCTTCATTTCATAATTTATTCTGCTATTGGAGCCTGAGTCAGTGATCACCCTGAACATGAGAGGCTGCCTTACTTAAACCTGACAGTGCACAAGTGTAGAAAGAGAAGCTGTTGTATTTCAACTGTAACCACCATGTTGCTATTAATGATGGTGAGAGTAGCAGTCTGAATGCTGCTGTAATGTTGTAGTTTGATGTTTCCCTCCTCTTTTATCCCGAGTCATATAAATACTAATGTTATGTACAAGATAAGATACTGAAGTGATCATTTCACTTACTGAAACATCAATGGGTAGTTACGTGTCTGAAAGATGCTTCTGTTCCACTGGTTGTTAAGTGAGCTGCTGAATCTGCTGTGACTTCACTCTGGATAAATGACTGGAATGTAAATGTGAGTGTTTGTGTCTGTGACTACGTCACAGTTTGACCCACCAAGTACTTCAACCAAACACAATGTGATTACTGCTCTGGCAGCGAGGACAGCCTCTGTCTGTTTCTCTGTGTCTTTCCCCCTCTTCATGTTTGTATCTCTAACTTCTACCTCTGTCATTTCACCTCAATTAAAGCGCTGCTGCAAAACAAACTATGTGTGTATGTGTCCATGGGTGGTGGGACAGTTGCCATGGGAGACCCAGAGGTGAGGGGGAGGGGAATCAAGAATGCCTGCACGCACACACACACACACACATCCAGGTCACTGGCTTTAATTCACCCCTCACTCTTTAGAACAATCGATAGAGACTGTATAAATACTATACTTTCATGATTATATAATGGATAAATCACATAAATTATATTAATAATTCATTACATCATAAGTTCCAATACTATATGATCAGTGATCACAATATTCCATAGGAAATGAAAACAATCAGTAATGCAATGGTGGAAATCATTTTGCATTTATAAATACTAGAAGTCTTGAGTTCACCGACTGAAGTGCACACGGACAAAACATCCTGTGCAGATGATCAGAGGTCACATCACATCACAAACATATGGGTTTTGTAACAGTGAACCGAGATTGGCAGAGACATCAGTCAGCTCTTGTTGTGTGATATCATTAAGTTTTTAAGTCTAATGACAACTATCCATCAATTCCTTAGGAAAACTTGAAGGTTATAAATGACTTGAACATGAACCATGGCCCACTGAGAAGCTGCTGTGGATGGAAAGCACTGAAGCCAAAATCCAAACTTCAAACCATCTCTTCACAACATGTAAATACTACAAACAAGCTCCACAAAGCTTTCAGTACAAGTACTGACAGAGGTTAACCCAGTTAGCTTTCTCACAACCACATGAACGGATGTGTGTTTTTACTAGAGAGTCGACCGGAGGACCAGAGTGAGACCCACAGTAATCTTAATGCATGTCCACTCAGAGCTGCAGTAACAGTAAGCTGTGTGAAGATTTCATCAAATTCACACTACATATAAAAATCAGTGTTTCCTCCCTTGGCATAAATTTCTCCTGTTACAGTCTCCTGAGATGCAACATTAGGCTTGTACAGTGTGTTCAGAAAGGCTTTCTGTCAGCCTCCTGATGCTCAGAGTTTATTTTAAACACCGACTGCCCTCTGGCACATTTCCTGTTACTTCCTTCTTCCTCTTTGCTCTCACTTTCTACTGTCTTCTGACTCAACTGCAGCAGCAGGAATGAAGCAAACACACAAACTTTCATAAGAAGAGGATGAGAAGTCTAGTTGGACACAAAATCTCTTGGATGTTTTTTTCTGCATTATCTTCATATTTACATATTGTGAACAACAAACTCAGTGGCCAGCACAACAAATGATCCCCACAATATATCTGGGGGCCAGAGTGAGAGCATGGGCCCAGACATGAAGGATGGATATGAGTGATCAGAGCAGTGTGTAGGTGCTGACCTGCTGTGATAGGTGCGGGGCCAGGCGCTGCTCACGGTGTCCATCTTCTCCTGTTCCGCCTCCTGCCGAGCCTCAGCCAGCTTTGATGAATGCCATGAATGAGGACGGGATGCCGGCTCACTGCGTCTGTTGGGTTACAGCACAGAGGTAGAACTGGTGTATGAACAACGTTGGACTCATTTGGTATGACTGTAGTGAATCCACAAACACTGACACTGTGGCATTCAACAAACCAAACTGTCGGACAGCTGAGACAAATTCTTATCTTTATCCCATGGATAAAAACATCTGCTGTTGAAATGTAATTTAACATCATTATTCAATGAAATGGTTTTAGCCTCGATAATGTCGAGCATTAAACAGAGCTGACCGACATACAGCACTCACACACTCACACACTCATGGTTTTTATGTCTGTCGGACCGCTGCAGTGAGTTGAGCATCAGAGCTAAAAGCAGAAAACTGATTTTCTCTAAAATAAATATTATCACAGTTGCCTCATGGTAACACAATGACAACACAAACAACACACACACACATTCCACATAGATCTAACTCACATTCCATTCCCCTCAAATCTAAACAAAAAAAACACTTCAAGATAATCTCATAAAAATATATATTTTCCATATACAGTCTATATTCTGTTCGCTATTAGACACCAGAGAAACATTTTACGGTGCAGAAGCAATTTTGAGAGGGTTCTATGAAGATTTCAGTATCTTCAGTGTCTGTAATTTCACTATCTATTTTTCTGACTTGACATACAGTAGGTTCACAGTGACCCAGGAGGTGGAGATATTCCAGGAAAACTACAAAAGCTTTACAGACATGAGAAGGGGGGCAGAGCCTTTGGTGATTTGGCTGTTACAGGAGCGTACGTTCTTCCTGTCCTCTGTGACTGCGGCTGTATGTTTGGGTTCGTTGTCCTCCAGAATGAAATTGGGACCAGCTGCATGCTTCAATTTAAACTCCTCAGAGTCTAAAACGTTCAGACAGAACTGCATTTATCATGTTTAGGGTTTTCAAATGATCCATTATCCCTGCAAATAACATTTCCAATGAAACTCTCAAAGGCGGTGGTGTGCTTGTCCTTCAAATAAAACTCACAGGGTTGAAACTTTTCATTAAAAAAAACACATATGCATCCTGAAAAAAGTATTGAGGCACAATGAGTTCTTTCTCTTGTATCTGTGATGTGCACATACAGAGACAGAGTAAATAAACTGGTTACAAAATCTTCATTGTGATGCTTCAGTGATAGAACAGACTGTTGTTGTTTGTAGTGAGAATTAATGTTTGACCACTTATGATAACTAGCACGGCAGTTAAGCCATAATCTCCTCATCCTCGTCATATTCCACATGTTCTGCTGCTCCATCCTCAAAGATAAACAGGAAGAGATTTTATCGGAGTAAGTAGGAGACAGAGACATGAAAGAATTTCTCTGAAGCACAGGATCCTGGGTAATGACAGGACATAACTGAAATACATCAACACGTTATCATCCCCATTACACTGATGTTCACCCTGTCCTTTAGATCCAGAGGGAGGGGTTTGGCTGTGGTGTGGTTTGATTTGTTGTTTTTTTTTTTTTTTTCAAATCAAAGTCTAATTCTGAAACTCTGACCACATCAGTTATTTAATGTCTCATTAATGATACATTTAAGGGCATGCCCTCTTGTACTCAAATCAGCTTTGCATTCACACTATGACAGTTTTTCTTCAAGGTCATGCCAGAGTCATAAAGACCAAATAAAATTCAGGTCCAAGTAAGTCACAAATTCTAGAGGTTTTAAAGCCGGGTACCACTGTGATGTCAGGGCTCCAAAGGTCATGAGCGAGTCACTAAGGTCATGTGTGAGTCATCAAAGGCGATTCAGACAAACAAGGGATAAGTCTAAAGTGTCACCTTGAAGTTATGCACAACATATTCTCACATCAAAATTACGC